>JASEVX010000028.1:502039-583495 GCA_031761405.1 Serripes groenlandicus
ATTCATCTGAAATTGAAAGAATAATGTGTACATATACTTAAATAAATACTTGTTAAAATAAACACGCATATGTTATTATGCTGCTCTACGTGAAATTACCCAAATGTATCGTGAAGCGGCGTCGCATATGCGCGTACGAAGTTCATCTATTAATACCTTTCAGTATGCGAAAGTCAACCTTCATGGTGGGACGACGAATGTGATACATTAAAACATAGTAAATATATGGCGTTGCGTAAGTTTAGAACAACAAATGAATATAGTGACTTTGAATTTTACAACAGAAGGAAAGCTATTTTTAAAGCTAACATACATCGCAAGAAAGTATCCTTTCAATATAACGAACGAAGAAAATTAGTCGAAAATAGGAAAAATGTTAATTTATTATTGTGGTAAATATACAGATATACGTAACCAGTATCTACTAATCTGGTATTCATTGAATAATAATTTGCACGGATTCTTTAATATCCTTAACTCATCAGATGAGAAGGTAACCCACAGGACAGCCGGTTTATATCAACAACTGCTATCAATGATTAATTGATCATCATTTGATGATATACACTTTATTTTAATAAATGTTCTATTCAGATAAGAAAAACTATATTGTGACACGTATAGGCTACACAGGTATGCATATTGTAATGTATATTAGATTAAGAGGGATGCAACTTAAAAATTAACAAAATGTGGATTGCATAGTGGGTATTTGGGGCCGGAGGCCTTTATGTACGGGTTGAATATTGAGCGTGCAGTTCAGTGGGTACATGGTAGTTGGGGGGTAGGTCAGTGGGCAATGCTCGCAATTGGCGTGGGAGAAGGTACGGGGGTTTTTATGTAGAGAGCTTAGCAGTCTAGTCGAGTGCGAGCGATCTAGCTAGCTAGCTGAGCTGAGTCTAGTCGACGAGCTATCTATCTATCTATCTAGTCGAGTGAGCTAGCGATCGAGTGCTAGTCGAGCTGATCTGAGCGAGCTGAGTGCGTGATAGAGTGCGTGCTAGTCGAGTGCGTAGGCTAGTGCTATGCTGAGTGAGTGAGTGCAAGTGAGATGAGTAGCTAGCTAGCGTGAGTGCGTGAGTGAGTCGAGTGCGTGAGTCGAGCTGAGTGAGTGACGTGCGTGAGTGAGTGAGTGAGTGCAGTGAGAGTGCGTAAGTGAGTGAGTGAGTGAGTGAGTGAGTGAGCGTGCGTGATCTGAGCTATCTAGCTATCTATCTATCTATTCGATCGAGTGAGTGAGCTAGTCGATCGAGTCGTAGTCGAGCTAGTGAGCTGAGTGCGTGAGTGCGTGAGCTGAGTGAGTGCGTGAGTGAGTATCTATCTATCTATCTATCTATCTATCTATCTATTCTATCTATCGCGTGAGTGCGATCGAGCTGAGTGCTAGACGTGAGTGAGTGCGTGAAGTGAGTGAGATGAGTGAGTGAGTGATTGCAGTGAGTGAGTGAGTGAGTCGAGTGAGCTGAGCTGAGTCGAGTGAGTGAGTGCGTGAGTGAGTGAGTGAGTGACGGAGAGCTGAGTGAGTGAGTGAGTGAGTGAGTGAGTGAGTGAGTGAGTGAGTGAGTGACGTGAGTGAGCTGAAGTCGAGTGAGCTAGCTGATCTAGTGAGTCGAGCGAGTCGAGTGCGTGCGTGAGCTGAGTGCGTGAGTGAGTGAGTGAGTGAGTGAGTGAGTGAGTGAGTGAGTGAGTGAAGTGAGTCGAGTGCACGTGAGTCGAGTGAGTGAGTGCGTGAGTGAGTGAGTGAGTGAGTGCGAGCGTGAGTGAGTGCAGTGCAGTGAGTGAGTGAGTGAGTGAGTGAGTGCGTGAGTGAGTGAGTGCGTGAGTGTAGTCTAGTCGAGTGCTATCTAGTGAGTGAGTGCGTGAGTGAGTGAGTGAGTGAGTGAGTGACGGTGCGTGAGTCGAGCTGAGTCGAGCTGAGCTGAGTGCGTGAGTGAGTGAGCTGAGTGAGTGAGCTGAGTGATGTGAGCTGAGCTAGCGTGAGTGAGTGCGTGAGCTGAGTGCGTGAGCTAGCAGCTGAGTGAGTGAGTGAGTGAGTGCAGTGAGTGAGTGAGTGAGCTGGTGAGTGAGTGAGTGAGTGAGTGAGTGAGTGAGTGCAGTGAGTGACTAGCTAGTCTATCTAGTCTAGTCTATCGAGCTGAGTCGAGCTGAGTCGAGTGCGTGATCGTGAGCTGAGTGAGTGAGTGAGTGAGTGAGTGAGTGAGTGAGTGCGTGAGTGAGCTGAGCTGATCGAGCGATCAGTGAGTGAGTGACGTGAGTGATGGTGAGTGATGCGGAGTCTGAGCTGAGTGCGTGAGTGACGTGAGTCTAGCTGAGTGCGTCGTGAGTGAGTGAGTGAGTGAGTGAGTGAGTGCGTGAGTGAGTGAGTGGCGTGAGTGAGTGAGTGAGTGAGTGAGTGAGTGCGATCGTAGTGCGATCGATCTGAGTCGATCATCTATCTATCTATCTATCTATCTATCTATCTATCTATCTATCTATCTATCTATCTATCTATCTATCTATCTATCTATCTATCTATCTATCTATCTATCTATCTATCTATCTATCTATCTATCTATCTATCTATCTATCTATCTATCTATCTATCTATCTATCTATCTATCTATCTATCTATCTATCTATCTATCTATCTATCTATCTATCTATCTATCTATCTATCTATCTATCTATCTATCTATCTATCTATCTATCTATCTATCTATCTATCTATCTATCTATCTATCTATCTATCTATCTATCTATCTATCTATCTATCTATCTATCTATCTATCTATCTATCTATCTATCTATCTATCTATCTATCTATCTATCTATCTATCTATCTATCTATCTACTTCTATCTATCTATCTATCTATCTATCTATCTATCTATCTATCTATCTATCTATCTATCTATCTATCTATCTATCTATCTATCTATCTATCTATCTATCTATCTATCTATCTATCTATCTATCTATCTATCTATCTATCTATCTATCTATCTATCTATCTATCTATCTATCTATCTATCTATCTATCTATCTATCTATCTATCTATCTATCTATCTATCTATCTATCTATCTATCTATCTATCTATCTATCTATCTATCTATCTATCTATCTATCTATCTATCTATCTATCTATCTATCTATCTATCTATCTATCTATCTATCTATCTATCTATCTATCTATCTATCTATCTATCTATCTATCTATCTATCTATCTATCTATCTATCTATCTATCTATCTATCTATCTATCTATCTATCTATCTATCTATCTATCTATCTATCTATCTATCTATCTATCTATCTATCTATCTATCTATCTATCTATCTATCTATCTATCTATCTATCTATCTATCTATCTATCTATCTATCTATCTATCTATCTATCTATCTATCTATCTATCTATCTATCTATCTATCTATCTATCTCTATCTATCTATCTATCTATCTATCTATCTATCTATCTATCTATCTATCTATCTATCTATCTATCTATCTATCTATCTATCTATCTATCTATCTATCTATCTATCTATCTATCTATCTATCTATCTATCTATCTATCTATCTATCTATCTATCTATCTATCTATCTATCTATCTATCTATCTATCTATCTATCTATCTATCTATCTATCTATCTATCTATCTATCTATCTATCTATCTATCTATCTATCTATCTATCTATCTATCTATCTATCTATCTATTATCAGTACGAATTGTTTGAATGACGAGTGCAAATCATCCCAATTATCTTGCTCTTGACTGTTATGTGCAAGCTTATATTATTTCTGTTCAGCTATGCAGTATAAGGTGATCGTAATCGGTCATTTGACTACAAACTACTTTAAAAACTGAGTTCGTTCATGGAAATGTTATCTGACTACAGAAGACTTTGCTCAACCATGCTTATTTACAGATAACAGTTTCTCAATGACATGTTCTTTGACATATTTTGAGATTAATACATAACCCGGATTGAAAACTGAATTCGCGCTGCATACTATTCTCTTATCTGTTCTGATCAACACCTGTGTCCGTCAGCAAACGTTAATGATAGTGCGTATAAGCTTTTCGTGAGATGTATTGATGGATATCAAAATTAATGAAAACAAACAAGAACTATCCAAAAGTCAAATTATTGTGAAACCTTCACCAAATACAATGTTTTATCTTATAATATTCGCGATAATATGGTTCGTGTATGGTCTTTATCAATTTCAGATGAAACTTTATTCCGATTATAACATGATAGTACTTTACGATCTATCATAAAAAGTTCATCCTCCACTTTGTGGTTCGTGTCTACTAGTAATACTTTTATTATTGTATATATATGCTTCTGGCGATGCTCTATACCTAAGAAAAGTGTCAACATTCTGCATTGACTTATTAACATAAAAAGCTGAACAATTAAACATATATAGCAACACGCGGAAGAACTTCAAACCATTGCAATTTACTGTTCAATTATTATTTGAAAGTGGATTCCTTCATATTGGGCACATGATAGATACATAATAAGATCAACTTATAAAGAAAAAGAGATGAAGACTTTTATTCAAGACAAAACGTGACCGTTTTTTAATTACAACGGAATGATTTTTTGAAAGCGGTTTCCGCATATTGAAATGGCACATGATATATACATAGTAAGATAAACTTATAAAGAAAAAGAGATCAAGACTTTTATTCAAGACAAAACGTGACTGTTTTTTTAATTACAACAGAACACATATTTAGATTCGGGATGACAGAACAATAAAATATATCAAACGAAAATGTATAAATTCAATAGTATCGATGTTATGATAAATAACCCACAGAGATCATCGGCCTCTCGGATTATCTGATCCAGGTTCGAAACCGTTATGATACAAAATTAATTGTACACAAATAGTGATACTTTATAATATCCTGTATTAAATGCTAGCCCTACTTTAACTAACAATGAACATTAATATTTGCTATAAATAGATAACTGAAGGGTTTTAATGATGTACGTTTTGTAGGTGTATAATTTTCTACACTCTTTCTATGCAGTATATTAACTGATATTAAGAAACCTGATACAAATACTACTTTCTCTATTAATTATTCCCGACGTTGGACAACAGTCATTTTGACGAGCGTCCTTCGTCTTTTACAATATGCTAAATATGTTATAGGCAGCGAGTTGAAAGGGGAGATTGCTCAATAAGAAAGGCAATCACAGTCTGACCCTTGATTCAACCGTAAGAGCCGGCGGCTAAATGGTTCTAAACCATTGGAGTGAATGCAAATCTAGAGCCCCGGCACGTTGGATTGTATTGGTTTCATACCTTATATATTTGTATCTCGATGTAAAATATGGGACCAATATCATCTTTCCTGCCGCAGCCATATGACCTTACCTGAAAGCGGCGTAAAACGCAAAACAAACAAACAAACACATATCGACTTAATATTATACAAAAATAGAACCATGAAATCAAATACATCGTTCTGCTTCGAGTACGTATTCGTACGCAATAAGTTGTAACAAAATTAAATCCTAGTAATATGTGTAACAAGTAGATACAACCGTTTACTCGATGAGGTGTTATAAAAATAGATCAGTTTAAAAATAAAAAAAAACACTGCTCTGGCAAAATATTGTCAAGAATCAAGGAATTCCTTATTATGCGTCGGATACTTTGGAATTAAACCAATTATGAGCACGTTCTATAATAAGAAACACGCATGTTTAGGTTCTGATTTTATTGATCTAGGTTGTGTTTCATCTTACCAATTGAATTACAATTTTACAGCAAGTAAAGTATTTACGTATACGGATAAAAGTTAAGAAACAAATATTTAAATGTTTATTAAACAATGGGAGGAAAGTAATAGATGCGTAAAAGTTCAAATAGTTTGGTATATAATAAAATGCATACCAAAAATGCATGACTCATTGTAAGCGATTTATTGAAGATTGCAACCATGAAGACCTGTCTATCACCCTGTATGTCACCATGTTTGTCACCCTATTTATCACCCCGTCTATTACCCTGTCCATCATCCTGTCTATCACACTGTCTATTATCCTTTCTATAACCTGGTCTATCACCCTGTCTATCACCATGTATATCACCAAGTATATCGACACATATATCACCCTGTCTATCGTCATGTATATCACACTGTCCATAACCCTGTCTGTAACACTGTCTAGTATCCTTTCTATCAACCTGTCTATCACCTTCTATATCACCATGTATATCACCATGTATATCAACCTGTTTACCACCCTGTCTATCACACTGTTTATTACCCTGTATATCACTCTGTATATCACCCTGTATATCACACTGTTTATTACTATGTCTATCACCATGTATATCACTCTTTTTATCACGCTGTACATCACCCTGTATATCACCCTGACCATCAACCTGTCTATCACACTGTGTATTACCCTTTATATTACCCTGTCTATCACCTTGTCTATCATCATGTCTATCTCCATGCATATTAACATGTATATCACCCTGTCCATCACATTGCTTATTATCATTTCTATCACCCTGCCTATCACCCTCTTTATCACCATGTATATCACCATGTACACAACCTGTCCATCACCCTGTATATCATCCTTTCTGTCACCCTGCCTATCACACTGTTTATTACCCTTTATTTCACACTCTATATCATCCTTTATATTACTCTGTATATCACTATGTATATCACACTGTATATTAACCTGTCTTTCACCTTGTCCATCACCCTGGCCATCACACTGCATATTATTCTTTCTATCTACCTGTCTATCACTCTCTATATCACCATGTATATCACCATGTACACAACCTGTCTATCAACCTGTCCATCACCCTGTATATCACCCTGTCCATCATCCTGTCTATCACACTGTATATTACCCTTTATTTCACCCTGTTTATCACCCTTTCTATCACCATGTCTATCACCATGTATATCCCCCCTGTCAGTCACAATGTCTATCACTTAAATCGATATTCTTAAATCCGTATCAAAGGAGAATATCTGAAAGGAATTTTGATTTCAATATAATAAGATACACCATTTAACCTTTCATAATTGCAGTCGTATTCAGACGCTTCTCCAGTAGACATTTTTTGAAAACATTATGGATAAACGACGTATGGCTCATAATGGTTGTTTTTAACTCAAAATAATTCGTTGATAATACGTTCATTCATACATTATACAATTCATTTTTATTGCACCGCATTGCACACTGTCAATGATTTTAAATCTATACCTTTTGAAATATTCACGAACATTTAAGTTATGTATAGTTTATAAAGTAATGGGAGTGATATGTTACGTATTAATCGTTTAGAAACAAAAATTCAGACAATGCCACACCCGATCAAGCGATGTATTGCGTGTAGCGGTAAATATTTATAAATGAAACGATGCCTTTTTGATGTTACACACCATGTATAATATATATTTACATGTATACAAAAAGATACAAGAATTAAAAAAATAACACAATTTGTATATCGACGTCACCTTTGGATATTTTACCGATGTTATGTTATCATTTCATCATTTAAGCACCAACCGATTATTGAACAGAAGTTCTTTGTAAACAAAAATGCTCATACTAATGTTGTAAAGAGCATAGACCTATTTAAAGACAGAGTTATTCGAAATAACTGTTCACTACATACGAATAGTAATGAGAATATATTGATCAATTAAAAAAATACATGAAAAGCTAGCTATATAAGTACAGATTGGCACATAGGGCGAAAAAGTATAGTTATATATATACCGTAAGGCAAACATATCTTAAGGCGAACGTATATGGTTCGCCTTAAGTTTAAGATACAAGTATAGGTGATTTCTAAAAGGTTAACGAATACAAAATAGAAAAAAAAAATTACTTACACTACTCAAGAATTCCTTTTGTACATATTCACTGGTAATGTAAATGGTTATGACATGTTTAAATCTGACTTCATGTGTATATATATACAAGGGAATGAATTAGTCTTATTTTAAAATCTGACGTGCTTGAACAAGGAGGTGAATATCCATACACATTTAGTTGGGATGGGTGCCCCTAATGGCCGTAGAGGGATAGGATTAATTATGCAATAATTGTTGCTAAGATAATGTTGATTAGCATCGACATTACCTTCGTGAACATTGTAACTATATTAAACTAAGTTGTGTTCTTGTTTAATATATCGAAGAGAAAGAAGTGTATGTAAGACAAGCATTTGATTATCTCAGTTCTATGTATAGCTCTAATGAAATACTCCAATATAGCTGCAGATAGCCACAAACGTATGAAGAAATACATCGATTAAATGAAGATACCTAAACTTATGTTGATAACAGTGCGAAACACAAATTAAATTTAAAATTGGAAGTATATCGTGTAAACATGTATGTATATATTTTGTTTTTGTTTTTATTGCATGGTTTTGCTTTTAATTTTGGTAAGCAAATATCAACAATAACAAGTTTGGTCCATACATAGACGAGATAACCTGTACAGTACAAGCATGCTTGTGTCTGACAATGAACTCAAGCATGCTATAAAAATAGTAGTCTATTTTTAATACCAAGCAATTTCTGTTTATGTATTGGTTGATATTATTCAGCGTACTAAGTCATGTGTTTTTGTTGGATATTAAGGCCGAATATTCTCGGTTTCACCTATAGCGTAGTTTTAATGTGTCAGTTATATCGAAGTATACAATTTTGTACTGAAATATTGTTTTTTTTATAATAACCTTTCTTCATATATCGAGTTTTGTCATTTTAAGAGAATTGTAAACAAGTTGTACTAGGAATTATCACGTAAATATCGAACTATCGAGTTAAAATATACATCAAGTAGATATTAATGTCGTCTGCTAAACGGCAGCAACATTCCGAAATTTGCGAATACGAAATATAAATGAAAGGATATTGTATGTGTTGTTTTTTAATGAAACGTGTTTTGTTAGAATGACAACTGAAATCATTGTATACGTGTATTTACCCTTTTAAACGTCTGCATCAGCATTTTAATAAATTGTAAACAAAAGACTTGGACATGGAACTTTAGTTTCGTTGGTTTGATATGATATATGCAAACTGATTTTATAAAATATATCCATCGCTGGCTTAATCGATTGTCGGGTAGTCCGCAAGGACGACGTATGTTTGGACTTGAGCTATTACAAGTACATTGTTCTTCCACACACCTATCTATCTGTATTGAATGTGCGAATTTAGATTTTTACAGACTGTATCTGTGTGTATTTGAAGTAGTGAATGTGCTACGAATGGATAGTTAGGAAAGTTTCACATTGCAAGACAAAGTGTATACCAAGCTGAAAATACTACATACTGTCAAGCAAGTGGTCTGTCTTTTAAGATAAGTGCACAGAGTGTTTCTATATTTAGTCTGACAAGTACACGTAGCAGTAGCAGTATTCGGTGAGTTATGTATGTCATTCAGACAGAATTTCTTAATGTGTAACAATTGAGACGCTTGAATTATATAAACTTCTAATATAAATGGACTTCTGTAATAGCCGTCTTATTTCTCGCCAATGGAGCATTGATTAAGAAAAGCAAATTGTTTCATATATTTAACTGTAGAAGCTGTCAGTGTGTATTGAATTCGGTATTACAAGACGAAAACATGAACAATTCTGTCAATATAAAAGAAGGCCTGGATATTTAAAAAACATCGGCATGCCTCAAATTGACTCATTTACCTTCGAAATGAATATGTTCCAATACTTTATACGAACAGTTGGCATGCTATAATTCTACAAATAAGACATACATGACAGAAAAACAATAAAGTATATAACCTATCTGAGTCAACTTCTGAAACATATACATTTTAATAATATAAGTATTCAATATTTTTATACTTTACATGTTTCCGAAAAATGATATTTCCCATTTCTTCAAATAACAGTCAATACTTACAGGAACAAAACTATATCAGAGTATTGTTGTCAATTCTGCCGTCCCAAACTTCAAATTAATGAAATATATTGTATACAAGTTTGTTTAAACGTTAGAGAATTCAACAACTATTATTCATATAATGATTGATTATATAAAACTTACCCAAACGTATGGTAAACACATATATCTCTAGAAAACGTTATAGACATGTGATCGTGAAATTATTGTGTATATAACCACGTGGCAAATCCGACATGTGCGTTTCGCCGATAAAGTTCAAACGAATCCGTTTTGGGAGTGAATTAAATCCCAAAAATCTAAATTTAGCATTCAATAATTCAATAACCTTAAGAACCGAGAATTTCCTAATATTTACAATAATAATCATGGATACAGATTGTTCAAGTGTTTGCCTAAATTTTCCAATATTGTCTGCTGCACGTTCGTGAAAATGGTGTTAAGATCAACGACTGTCGGAATTACTTTTGTTTTATTTATAATTCAGTGAAATAATGCAACCGTGATATTCAGAAAACGCTGCATGGTTTCAAAACGCTGTTTAGGGATATATTTACTTCCTTGTTAAACCAAGACATGACGGTTTTATCGTCGACTATTTGGTGTCCTGACAAATATACCCTTTACAAAGTGAGCACTTATATTTAAATAAAATAAGATCCACGGAACCCGTGTTATGTGTCATAAAGGAGTGGCTTCCCTCTACTTACTTGTGGTTTACCTTTATACTTGTCACAAGTACAGATAAGCATTATGAAATTTTATTTTTAGATCCATGCAACTATAAGTATATACTCTTTATTTCCTCCAATATATGAAGATCATACAAACATGAACACATTGATAAACAAACCAATACAATGAACAAAAAGGAAAGGTTATACACAACAATAAAATATCTCTTTAAATTACTACACTTATATTAGATTGATTGAGTGATTAATTGGGGTTTATCGCCGTATGTAACATTCTCTCGGTCATATCACGGAGGCCAGTTCACCTACCCATGTGTTACCTGTTTTTCTCAAACCAGTACTTCACATAACAATCTTCCCAAGTAACTGGCTGCTTTTCCACATAGATTTAGCCTATTGGTGGAAGTTGAATGACTCATGTCGCATTGACGTTTGTTAAACGTCGAAAAGAAAGTTGGCCGAGCCGTGATTCGAACTCATAACCCCTCGATTGACAACCCACGTCGCTACCGACTGAGCTACCGGTGCTCTGCTCCCATATCAGAGCCAATGGCTAGCATCTGATAGAAACTATTGAAAACATCTCTTGAACAAAATAAGTGCACGGAAGAAGAGTTCAATGTGAGTTTCATGTGTAAGAAATGCAAGAAATTAGAATGTTCCTATGGATAAATGCATCCTCATCTGCAATCCTTACACAATCTTATGACACAAATAATGTGGCAGCATTCCTGATGTGGTACAGGATGAGTATATATAAATACAAATGTCTATCTATCCCCTCAAAAGCAGAATCCAGTTATAACCGCACTCCTGAAATAACTATAATATTTAATAAGTGTAGGCAAAAATGATGCAGTAGATGAAAGGCGAAAGACAGACACATATCCACTTTCCAAAAAGGAACCCCATAAAGAACACTTTCACTAAACGAAATTGAATGTGTTCAACCGAGGCGCTCTAAACAGTTCGCATAGTTTACGCATATACATAGGAAGTGCATGGAGAACCATGCAATAACACAGGCGTATATACAACTGCATAACCCTACACGACACAAAGTACAAAACAAAATATTACATAAATCAGGGAAGAAGATAATATCTTATTCTATGTACAGTCAATCATTCCGGAAGTCTATTTTTAGATCCATGTAATATTAATGTTTTAAAACCACAAGGTCATGACTTTTACTATTATATTCCAGTTCTAAATTTAGAACAACGACGTCAGAGTATCATTTATCAATTCTTTAAAGTGGCCATGAATTTTCTACCTGTTAACCCTTTCCAACTTGAAACATAGATGTAAAAAAAACCTGTGGAATATAGCTATAATTAAAAGATTCTTATTGAATGATGCTTAAACAAAAATGGCAAATGAGATATGATGATGCTTATACTAATCATGATGAGCAATTTCTCTTTTTGCAACAATGCTCTATAAAAATCGTCTGCTGCAGAGAAATGGTTAATTTAGATGGAAACTGCGTAAATCAATTGCTTTACAGTTTGAAACTTTATAAAAAATTAAACATCCGTATTTTAACACATTTGTCCTGTAATGTTTAAAGAAGCTACACTCTTGTATGCATGACATTATTAGTGCATGCGCATAAGACATGTCTGATTATACCAGATATCACTAGACTCACTCGTTTATATAATGTGTCCTAAATTTAGGATGCTGGTATATTTATAAATTAATACATTCTCTGAACCAGTTAGATTTTACAGAACAATGAATACAAGTATTGACTCATATGTTTATAAAATTGCATTAATTTATGCAAGCGAGTTATGTCGGCTAAACACATGAATTCAATGCACAGTGCAACCTCTCCAAAGATATGAAAATGTCCTATCGATTTCTCGCTCTAAAGAAATAAGTATATTTCTTATTTAAAAAAATAGTTTCTTTATAAAATCCTTCAATCCCAAAATATTTATTGTTGAAAACAATTTTTGTCATTCTATAGTATATATCCATTATGTATATATGTACCATAATGACTGTAACTGTACCCATCATGTGTTCTGGGAAAAATGCATATACGATTAACCCATACGATAGAGATGGCAAGTTGTGTTGAAAGACGGTCACATCAGAATATGCCACTGTTGATAAATATCAAGTATGGGGGGATATTGCTAAAAAGACATTCCGAATGACGACTTCAAGCGTCCAACTGATTAAGAGATTAGATGTTGTTTAAAAAATAACTTTCTTTTATCTGGTATACAATATATATATTTACAACGACCTTCGAGATACGACCTTCAATAAAGGTCCTTCCCGTTATCTTCATTAGTATACACATACCACGAATAAATGAATATATAGATATATATCAATGTAAAACTAACGCAAGATTTTTTCGTTTTTATCATACAAGTTTAAACAAAGTATTATAAGTCTGAATATGTTAACATGTACTTGTTAATATTTGTTCATAATAATTAAAGTTAAACACTTTTCAGATGCATAACATTTTACTAAGCATTTTTTAAGTAATACTTAAAGTATAGTTTAAAAATAACAGTAAACACACAGATATTTAAGAATAAGAAATGAAAATTCTAATGATAATTATAATATCATGATACTAATTATAGTTTAGATAAATACATATTCATTGCAATGAAACATAGACAACTGTAGCAAGGGTGGATTATACCAACTTATAGTGTTATGGTCTAGCTTTAGTTAACGTTCTATGATCAAAATTGTATTAAATCTTACAGTAACATGGCAATTCTAGAATAGATTAGTTTTCCCATAAACTCTCACATTGTTAAATGATTGTAATTCTTCTGAAAGTATCCTTTTTTTTTCTGTTTGTACTTTTTATATTTTCGTTCTTTGCTATAAACATACAGTTTGTTGTCCCCTTATCTCCAAGATTGACAATTTAATGAGGATTAAATTGAGTAAACGTTCGGGGAAAAAACCACATAGTCACGCCTGATTGGTTGTTTGAATTGGTGAACAGGGAACATTCGTGTAAATATATTAATGATTATAGTATAACTTAGAACTGTGATATATTTTGTTTCTGTCTTATCATATCTGCGAGTAGAATGATAAAGGAATTGTCTAAGGAATGCACATTTTTGATAGTGAATCGTGCTGTAAATGCAAAATCAATTTCATTTTTGACTTTAACGCGCTGCCACATTATTTTAGTTATGTCACGGCGACAGCTAAATTAGTCATGATCATATAAACCATTACTAAGCTAGAAATATGCCTTTCCAAAGATCGCTCCGCCATGACCGCATCGAAAGGGTATCGGACACTAGACGCAATATCAACGAAACTGGCATAACAACAAGTAAATTAACTTACTTTTCGGCAAGGGTTACTGTTGACTGTTATGGAATATACGCCTCAACTATTCAAAGTCCAAGGACGTGTTGCATTGACCTGAATTGGTAATATGCGCAGTAGAAAAGCTTCTCATATATTTTGCGCAGGTTATAATTATAAAACGAGCCAGGCCTAAAGCAAAAACAAAGGACTTTATTGTCATTTAATGTTGCTATAAATAGTTCTACGCAATAATAGTTTTATCAAACCCGCTTCACGTTTTTAGAATTACTTTGTGCCTGTTATATCATGAATGTGTTCATTTTTGTAAAATCCATTAATTTGCAATAAGCTCTGACTTGTCAGTGATATGATTAGTTGCACAATTAACTGAATGAATTATTATATCTGTAAGATTGAGTATCTTTCAATCATGATAAGTTTTATTTCAAATCCATAATTTTGTAGATGTTAAACAAATAGCAAACACAAGTCCATAATAACTCGTTGACAAATAAATATTGTTCATGCGTGTCATCCAGACAACGAGACAATTGAGACGCTTGAGTGTTGTAACCTTCAAATAAAGAAGATCTTCTTTAGTTCTCGTCTCATCCCTTGACAATAGAGTATATATATATATATAAAGCAAAATATTGTAGTTAATTTATCTGTGGAAACTGTCAGTATGTGTTCAGTTGGTATTAACACACATGAACGATTATATAACTGATAGCAACCTTTGTACTTTGGAAATGGTGTCATTGCCTTCACTGAAGTTAACCAGTTAACCTAGGGTAATAATATGTTAAAATACCTTTCACATTTCTACGAATAGAATAAGTTAAGACTGTGATTTTATCTGAGTTAACTTTTTAATCATCAACATGCATTCAGCTAAGTCAACCGGTTTATATGTGATAACGTTATTTTTCAATACCTTTTACGAAAGAAGGATTTCACATTTCAGATTAATACTTGTTTATGTAAGCTTAAATAGCAAACACATGTCAGACAAAAGTTTTTTCTGTAATTTGAAAACCAGAGCTATATCAGATTAGTTCCGTGAATCCTTTCTTCTGAAAAGTGAAATATTTAACATATTAGTTTACACATGTAAACCAAAGTTGTTTTTATTCTAGCCATTTCCTTACATACTCTTCGTAAACTGATTGATAAGAAAACTTTATAAACACGTGATCGATAACGCAATTATGTGTCTATCACGTGGTGAATAAACGGAATAATTATATCAGAAATTTGCGGCCAATTCGAACCCTAGTAATAGTTTTTCGACTAAAATAACTCTAACGAGTTCGCAAATATATAAATTTAGCATTATTTCCAACGATAATATTTTCAGAAAATGTATAAGTAAACGTTTTTACTTTTGATTTACTTCCTTGTTTAAATCTGAAACCAAAACAAACATGTTCACTTATTGGTGTCCTGACAAATATACCCTTTACAAATTGAGAATTTATATTTAGATAAAAAAAGATCCACGAAATCCGTGCTACGTTTCATAAAGGAACGGCGTCCTTCTACTAATGTGTGATGTACCATTATACTTGTCTGTTATTATTTATATATATTTTCTTGTTTAATGTACACGAACCTTCAACCAAACATGTATGACGTGTTACAACAGCCTTTTCTTCAGCCAAAGTTACAATACAAATCGAACAAAACATGTATACATCCTTCGGAATCATCACCCCATTTCACAAATATAGTTCGTTCACGTAGGTCGCAACCGTTGCAATGACGTAACCACTTTACTTTATAAATCATCGACTCGTAACGAGTTCTGACGGTATGCGTTATTTTTTTAAACAAACGTTGATACAATTCAAGTGTCTGCCTACGTTAAGTATATATTACATCATTTCATGGCTAGGAAGCGGGCATCCCGGCTTAGATTTACAATCACGCTAGTGATGATAGAGTTCTGGGTTGTTTGCAAATGGGTCATTAATATGTGAACTGTCCCCGTGATATAACTGGAATAATGTTGCAATCGGCTAAGAACACTCATAAAGCAAAATTGTGATCAATGCAATCAAGTTAAGGGTTGTTATATACGTTGCTTTTAAATAGTTTTCAGCATTTACTCTTTCTTTTTTGTTCCCCAAACATTTATTTCGTCTGGAAGGCAACATGTTGCATTGGATATATCATTTAGGAATGCCGTGGTCAGGGGGTGAAATTTATAATTCAACTACAATGTTGTTGAGAATGGAAATGAAATTCAAACGCGCTCAAAGTTAAGTTAAATCATATGCTATGTAAATGTTCATCAGCTGCTTGAGATGAAAAAACGCGTAAAGACACATTCGACAGCCGCGCGTAAAGTTGGTTGATGGCCAAATACAAAGTCAGACTCGTATAGTATTTGGTATTTGGTCGTCAATCATTTGGAAAAATAGCAAAATATACCGTAGAGCTCGTTAGGCGTTTGTATCTTTTGAAGTGTGACATATTAAATAACGCTCAGTTTAAAGAATTTTGGTAGATTTCCAGGTATAATGTCAAGATTTTAATGCTATCTGAATAAAACGCATTGCTATACGATATTTCAGTATTTCAGTTATACCACGGGGTCAGTTTACATACGTTGAAACGTGTGCTTTCTGGCTCGTTAGCGCCATGCTTTATCATCATCCTGAAGTTGAAAGTCAGTTAAACCGAACGTTTACATGATTATAGGTTTTTCATTTAAAAAAGGCTATATATAGATGCATGAAACATCAGCCCATTACATGAATACATTTTTAGTATATAGGATTTAAGTAATTAAGGCTATCGGGTTATATGATAAAAAACTTTTACAAAATAAACCATTACCAGCGCCGATATTATATATATATATATATAACATTAACACTATCTATTTTTAGATCCATGCAATATTTATGTTTTTCTTTCTGTATGGATTTCTAAATCATATACGCTCATGAATTGTAACTTCTTATTCACACTCTTAATAAAAAAAACGACATCATTAGTAGACATTGCCTCTTCTTCAAAGAGAGAAAGGGTCGTGTAAAGGTAAATCATGTTCAACATTCAACACATATGTTGCAGAAGACGACTTGGAAGACATCTAGGCAAACATTTGGAATATAACTAGAAATGGAAGTATACATTGTTTACAGAACAAGTCTGCAGCAGAGAAAATGTTAACATAGATGGCAGCTATGTAATTCAACTGCTGTATGATTCAGGAAATTGTCTGTCAAAAGTCAATGAAGAAGGTTCGTCTCACAAGTACATGTACTTACATTTTGAGCGACATGTCATCATCGAAGAAAGGCAAACAAAAATATGTTTTCTGTCCCTGTATCGATAAATGACTAAATATCTGACTCTGTAGTTGAACACATTTGCCCGGAACCTTTAGCATAGGAACATTTTAGTCGCGCATGCGCATAAGATACACCTGATAAATCGACTGATTCGCATTTACGTTTCTTATTTTTAGGAAGCTGATGTAGTTTTGTCATAATACGCGAGCACATTTTCTGAAACAGTGAGATTGTGCGGCAACAATCTTTGAAATGTTTGGCAAAGCAATGAATACATTTTACGATCCATGTAGAGTTGGCATTCAATTATGCAAGCAGGTTATGTCGGCTTAACATAAGCTGAGGTATTTCAGTCGTTAGCGACGAGGACTATCAATGAAGGGGTTGTGAGTACGAACCACTTATAAGTCAAACATAATGATGACGTTAGACAAAAGCAAATGCGACAAGCGTCATTCCTCTTCCGTCAATTGGCTAACAGTAAAGGTTGAAAGACAGACGGCAGTTGCTTGGCAAGAAAATTGTGTCTATAACTGTTGTGAAAACACCAATAATCACATGGATAGGAGAGGTTACTGTCGTACTATGACTGAAAATGTGTTAAACCGGATTCAAATCAACCAATCAATCAATCAACGGCTAAATTAAATGATGGCCCTGGATAGTGCAACTGAGTAATGTTATGTGAATGGTCATGCCAACCACAATAACTCCTTTTACCAATAAGCACATTTTAACAAAATTAGTTGGAATAAGCCCGATACATTTGGAGGTTAAGACTTTGCAAGTTTCACTCGGAACAGCGCCGCCCCTGGCGACCACGTTTTTCGACCAATCAACATTGCTTGAATAAATATGATAGAGTGTCACCCAGGGAACATTCCAACATTTCTTTGGAAATCTGGCCAGACACTTTTGGACCATATCAGGCGAAACAGCCGCGCCCTCTGGTGGCAATTTCTCGACCAACTATCATTGACTTTAAGAATCTGATTACCAAATGAATATTTCCACAAAAGTATTTGAAAATCAGTCAACCGGTTTGGGAGGATAAGATGTTGACGCACGACGGACAAAGGACGATCCCAATAATTTACCTCTCATACCTCTCCAAAGCAACATTTAGCGCAATTATTATACAGAGTCAATCTCTCTGTAGAGGTTACTCGTTTCTTTGATATAATCACATTGACATTTGTGACGAATCATTTTGTTTTGTTTACATCAAAAGCTATTTATTGTTAATATCATTTCTATTTTTTGTATAATTCTCGTTTGACGTTAATTTGTACCAACACAACGGAAACGTGATATCCGGCAAATCACATGTGTTTGACGCATAACCAATGCACATACTCTTCTTTTACAATTGTATACTTGTTTCGGATATATAAACAAATGGTGATCCCATTTCCGTGTTCAGTGCAAGATAAACACGAATTTTAATCTGCTTTATCCATGCTACTAATAGAAATGTCATTGGTTTGTTTCAAGTCCTCCAATATGTACTTAGCAGGTTTTGCTGCAATTTGTAAACCAGTAGCTATCAATGTTGACTACGATTAACCCATACAATTGAGATGGCAAGTTTGGTTGAAAGTCGGTCAGAGCAGAATTACAAACTGCTGAATAATGTCAAGTATGGAAGAATATCATATTGGTTACAGGCTTTTCGAATGACGACTTCAAGCTTCCAACTGATTTAGAGTTTAAGGTTTTGGATCTGTAATGGTCAATATCACAATGTTGGCTAAATTTGTTTCACTTGCTATCCATTGAGACATATATTTCTGAAATTTCTGAAATTTTAGAAGATTTTACCGTCTATGATGGAAATTATTTAATTTTTTGTTGTTCAATGCCTCAAACCTTGAGATGACAAAAAATGTACAACAACTAGGCACAATAAAATTGCTTTATTTGTTATAGATGTCTTAAAAATTATGTATAAAGGGCACTTTTACTTCAAAAGAACATTGCTGATTAAAATAAACACCAATGAAAATAAAATACATTAAAAAAAAGGAGAACAAAAATCTTAAATATCACCAAAACTGTTTTTTGAAAAAAAGTTTTGGCAACTTTGTAATTTAAAAGTCATCTAGCATTATCACTATAACAATTAACCATTAATGTTGGATATCATTATTTACTACTTTGTTATATGTAAGATATACTTAAATATAAAAAAAACATTTACCGTCTTGTTTTCTCATAACATCATATGTTATAAGATAGGTGACAAAATAAAAGGCAGCACAATCTGTCCGTAGGTTGTCTTGTAAACAGGAAATTTTCTTTTGTTAAATTTTGTATTTAGGCACATATTAGTGTTGAAAAATATCAATGCATACACGAATAAAGATTATGCTTATATATATCTCAAATTGAATGCTTTATCATTAAAAATGGTACCCCACCCACCCCAAAACAATGCCCCTTTATAGAAAATAAAAAAAAAGAAATCCCAACTTGAATTTGTCTGATAACTGAATATTTAGAACAACACTACAGATTAAAGTATTATTAGTCGAAATATGTAAATATTTATGATAATAATTCAAGTTAAAAATCTTTAGTTGCATTACATGGTACTGCTGTTGCAATATATGCATACTAAGCAATATATAAAATACAGCTGTTAAAAAAAGTTATGTAATAATAATAATAATAATAATAATAATAATGATAAATTTTATAATAATAATAATGAAAATGCTTATGATGATATGATTTAAAATAGAAATAAGTAACTATGAAAATGATAAAATTACTACAACAATCTTAATGATATATTTTACTTATGATTGTTCCCTTAAAAGGTTTTAATTTCTTAGTCGAACCATGTAGTGATTCAATCTAGTGTGGGTTCAGAGAATACACCGTTAAAGAATGAATGAATGAATGAATGAATGAATGAATGAATGAATGAATGAATGAATGAATGAATGAATGAATGAAAGTCTTTATTTTAAGAGGGTGACCCAATTAACATTAGCTAATCTTCCTTGGGGCCCTCTGAACAAAATACATATTTATACATACATACAAACATATTAACAATATAATCAGTGATTTAACAAAATAATATCATATAATAATAGAAATCAAAATATATCAGTTCAATGATGGTAAAAGTTAAAGCATTGTCCCTGTAATTAAGATATAAAATAGCAATACACGACACATTCAAATATAGAACATTTAGCATTAGAGATCAAGCAGAGGCAGTGGTTTTGAAATTATTTAAACACCAATTTTTTCATGTTTTTTATAGTTAAAATGATTAATCTTTTAAACTTTATTTAAAATTAGAAGTACGAGTATGAAAATTATCCCGACTTTATCCACTTGATAAAATTAGAAGTAAAACTGTTTATTGTAGGACAGAGTCTAATATAATCTGGAATACTATTCCATACTTTAGCCCCAGAGTAAGACATGCTTCCTTTAAATAATTCTTTATTTGGTTTCGGTATTAAAACATTTAAATGGTTTGATGACCTTAAATTTCTGTGATTATTATTATTGTACTGAAACATGTTTTGAATGTAAGACGGAGTGGCATTTTGAAATACCCTATACATAAATTTTGCCTTTTGAAGTAAAATTCTATGTTCAATACTAAGTACATTAATACTCAATAAAGCTTCATTTAGGTTAGTGTATTGCTCACCTAGGATAATATGACATGCCCGCCGCTGTAATCGAATAAGAATTTGAATGTTTGATTTGTTTGTACTTCCCCAAATAATATTACAGAAATCTAAATGTGGTTGTATATATGCCTTATAAAACAGAATCCTATAATGTAATGGCAGAAACAATTTTATTCTTGATAAGAGCCATAAATTTGTGGAAATCTTTTTCCGAACGAAGGTAATGTGATTGTCCCATTTAAGATTTTCATTAATATGAACTCCAAGAATTTTATCCCCTGCTGTTAGCTCTAAATTAACTTCTTTATAGTGTAATGATAATTTTTTATTTACCAATTGAGAACGTTTTTGTGGCGTAGTAATTAGTAGGACTTTTGTTTTAGCAGCATTTAAAACCATACCATTATCTAAGCACCAGTTACTAACATTATTTAAAGCTCTTTGCAAATTTCTTTCAACTACTGTTTTCGATAAATTTATATCATATATAGTGGTATCGTCTGCATACATATCTACATTAGAATCATTTTCTTGTACATACAACGGCAAGTCATTAATAAATAATAGAAATAATAGTGGTCCTAGAATGGATCCTTGTGGAACTCCACAGGTAGTAATTTGTTTATCTGAAATAACACCATTAACGCTTACCGACTGTGTTCTATTAGTGAGATAAGATTCAAACCATTTAATAGTAATGTTACTGCATTTGTATATTTTTAACTTTTTTTAATAGTATATCGTGCGAACATAAGTCAAAAGCTTTTGAAAAATCAAGCATTACAACACCGACAATTTCACCATTATTTAATGACTTCAACCAGTTATCTATCATATGCACAAGAGCAGTTTCACAGCTATGTTTTTTTCTAAATCCGCTTTGTGATTTACATAACAACTTATAATGGTTAAGATAAGTAATAAACGAATCATGTACATGTTTCTCAATTAATTTTGAAAGTGTTGGTAGTATGGATATTGGTCTGTAATTATTTACATCGTTTGCTAGTCCTTTTTTGAATAAAGGGTTTACTTTAGCTGATTTCCATTGATCTGGGAAAACACCCTGTGATATACTACAATTAATTATATGCGTGATACTGCTTGATATAACATCTGCAGATAATTTTAGTAAGTTCGGCCCTATCTGATCGAGGCCTGTAGCTTTTGACACATCTAAGTTAGTAAGCATTTACTAAGTAAGTTAGTAAGTAATTTAATAAAGACACACCTTATTGATTGCTGGTATTTGTGAATATAAAACATTTATGTAAATATTAAAATTGTAGTATTACAGTTTGGTTTTGGATAAGAATGACTGAGAGTTGAATGATCAATAAATAGTTTAAAGAATGAAAACTTCTGAAAGTGAATTTTTAGCTGCATGCATTACTTGATATACTATCTTTCCGTCAGCTTTATGGTAAAGTATAAATTCGATGTACTGGTGCAACGAACAAGTAAATTAACTTACCTTTCGGTGAAGTTTTACTAATGTCAATAATGTAATATGCCTGAACTATTCAGAGTCCCAATATTTACTGATATTGTGAGCCGTGCGGGATTTATTATCTATGACCGTATACTGCGCAGAATATTATTTCAAGCCCGACCCAGCCAATCACAACAACTAATTTGGCGTTAAATGAGGCTATTTATAAAAAGATCTGCGCAATAATTGTTTTATTTTAAGTAAACAATCACAGTTCAGCGTATGGGAGGTGCCAACTATGTGGTGTTTACAATTCATCTCAGTCACTTCACCGAAACATTCACATACGATCAGGATAATTTGTTAGGAGTCAGGTATGAAGGTAATGCTTTCCGTCCTAGATAAAGAAATATCTTTATTTCTGGTTTATAAATTTGTACACTTGTAGCAAAACAATTTCAACTTACCTTTTAAATAATTTTGTGTGTGTTATATCTTGGGTATGTTAGTTATTGTATACAAATAAGGCGTTATTTATGAACACCAATGACCTGTATGGGAAATGATTAGTTTTAAAGCATCTCTGAACCGATTCTTATTCTGTAAGTATTTTCAATCTTGATAACTTTCATTTCAAATCAGCCAGTTGATTGAAGTTAAACAAATGACAAACAAAGGTCCACAATAACACTTTTATAAATAAATAAACAAATCGATTATTATGTTCTAACAAAAATAAAAGGCTGTTCCTTGGGGGGAAAAATGGTCGTTTGTTTACATATACATGTAGATCAATATCATCTTTCACATGCGAAAAGTCGGAATCATATCTACAATGATCACATATTACTTACACAAGCGTGTTAGAATATACTTTTGCCCTTTGTCCATTATGAGTAATTCGCCGTGGCCTAATGGTTAGCGTCGGGGATTTGGAACCGGACGTCCCTGGTTCGATCCACTGGGGCGACGGAGTGATCATCGTGTAGTGCTCTTGGTGTAGGCACACTTCCTAGCCTAGTACTGGTTTCTTTACCCAGGGATCATAGTTAAGAGAATTGTCGTCATGATATAACTAAAATAATGTTGAAAACAGCGTAAATCACAAACAAAACAAACACAGTGTGTCTATTATGACAAGACTGGGTAGGTGTACTGAGTGTACAAAGCATTCCCTGTTCTGAAATGTCAACCTGTAATCCTTACCATTGACGTACAGGTTCATTAATGCAATTATACAAGAATGTCTTAGTATTCGCCTGTTGAGAACTAGTTTCGGTTAAGACCACAAGAGTTAATCATCGTGCCTATAGGTCGAATTTTAATACTTCGCAAACTGGTGTAGCGGAGGTCTAAGGGAGACTACCACAGTTTAATTTATAAAGATCTTTTCGGAAATATTTTATGATTTTACAAACAGCAACAAAAAGAAATCCGTGTAATTGCAATTATACCATAAATGACGTCGCCAGCGTGAAATAACGTCATTCTATATTTTTCGGTATATAACTAGTGTAATAACAATGCTACGTAACGTCATATGAAAAGCATAGCGACGTTATATATATTTTGCGCTAATAATCGTCGAATTGGAATTTATGATATTAATAGAATATAACATTCGTGTTCATTCAATACAACATTTTAGAAAACTCGTTTAATAAAATTTCGTATTGAATGTCCACTCATGAAATATCCTCTATTTATACAACCGTTAAATTCGTTTATTTCGATGGTGATTAACGCAGCTTGCGACAATTGTCACCAGCCAGTCAGTTGCAATGCTAACCAAAGAAACCTCAGCATCAAAGAGGGCCACAAACCGTTTCAGCCATTTCTTTACTTTCATTCAAATGAAACTTTGGAAACACACTGTCACACGAACAGTTGATTACAACGCAAAAGTTGACAAACGGACACTTGCCTCTTTTCAAATACCCGATGGAAAAAACTCGGGGCCTCGCACAT
Organism: Serripes groenlandicus; assembly: GCA_031761405.1. NCBI lineage: Eukaryota > Metazoa > Mollusca > Bivalvia > Cardiida > Cardiidae > Serripes > Serripes groenlandicus. Next base: position 526,354 of record JASEVX010000028.1, read on the forward strand.
GTCAGCATAACTGTTGACTTAGGAAATATATCTCATTTTGAGTGATATACCGGCTCGTATATCACGATTGGGAGTTCAGGTGTGTAGTAATTAATCACGAAGGCCGAATGGCCTGAGTGATTAATTTATACACACCTGAACGACACATCGTAATATAAGAGCCGGTATATCACTCAACATGAGATCTATTTCAATTCTAGCACTTGTTTATAACTTAAAGGGATACAAATTAAGGGGAAGTAGATTTTGACATGACGTGGTTTTCCTTGATAAAATCACGTGTAGGCTATTCTATCTTTACTCCCCATTGTATTTGTTTTGGAAATATTCGATTTTTTTAACTAGCAAAACATTTTGAAATCATTTTTTTATTTACAGTCTATGAACATTTTATTTTTATTATACCTTTTTCAATTGTTCTTAAACTCATCATGGGCAATTTGTTACTGTCTCAATCTAACACAACGTTTTCGACCGCGCCAAGAATGTTGGTAAAACACGTGAATGACGTCATTTATAACAGTAACGTTACCGTTACAATTCAAATTTCAAAACTGCAGTTACAAAAAAAGCTCGTGACTTCATTCATAAAATGTCAAGCCCAACGTAGCAACGCATGCGCTCTGAGAAACGTTGTATGAAAAATACTCGGGAGAGAATTTCAACAGCCAAAAATAGTTCCCGAAATTTAGAGTGATATACTGCATTTAGATCACGCTCAAATCCTTCTTTGTGTATAGAAGATAAATTGTCAATAGTGTTAGAATTGGTGATCTTAAATGTCAAAAGAGCGCAAACTAGGACATAGGGAGATTATTTTCTAATAGGAAATCCCCTATTGTTTTCCCAATACCAGATGGAAAAAACTTGGGGCTTCCCCATTTATCAAAGGGAGACAAATCTAATCTAGTCTTATCACTGACATTTCCGTGCGCGGAAGCGTTTTTATGGAATATATCAGTATGTCACGCCGTTCAGGGAAAGGTCGATCGTTACGAACCAAAAAGGTATTTACACAAACGTATTGGTCTTGGTAACATTATATTTGAACATTATTTATGATTCCATTTTATTTAGCAGCGCAAAGCTATGTCATATAGTGAAAACTGTGTGTACTTATGTCTTGCTAGCTTTCATGTGTCCACAATGGTATCGTATCAGATAATGTTTACATCTGTGGTGATAACTTGGGCAAGCACTACTTATAAAAGGTATGTACCTTAAATATTAAACAGTATGATATTATCGAATAAAATGATATAACTAATTTGAAGACAAAACATGACTAAAAATATCAGAATGAACAACAACACAGTGTAAATAAATGTTCATTTAATCAAAACTAAATATGAACAAAATACAATACAAACTGCTTAATGAATAGTTCTTAGACAGTTTGCCATAGAAGGTTTCAATATTTTTCTTTAAACTTGTATCCATTTGGATCCATAGCATGGATATTCGGGAATATATTTGTCCACAGGTGTAATAGTAACATTAAGGCTGTATTTCGTTTACTGTTCATAAAGCGGAAACATATAGACACATATAATCAAATAGATGATGATGAGTAATACAGTCGCCATATAAGGAATCGACTTGTGAGTATAAAATGGATATTTTGTGTTGATAAATTACGGTTATATTAATAACATAGTATGTCAGGGTGATTGTTAACTATTTTAGAGCTGAATTTCGAAAGATGACTATACCATGTTAACAATCGGACACTTGTTTAATGATTTAGCAAGAGGTTTCCGAAAAGTTTGATAACTAAAAGGCAAACAATGCTGATTCCAAAACGAGCCGGCGCTGAAAGAGTTAAAAGCGTAAAAGGAAAAACATATTTTAAATATTTTTCTAATCGAACGGTTTGTGCAAGTAAGTAAGTAGGTTAGTAAATCTGTTATTATAGTGACATGTGTATAAGAACACAAACGTATAACAAAATATAATAATGAGAAAACACCCGGCCACATGGGCCTATATGTCCCTGTTATGAAAAAAATATATTTACACAGTGAGTACATTTCACTGTTCCACCTAATAAACACATATATATAATGTACATAGGTACACAGCACTGAGTCGTTCATGTCGTTGGCATGTTTCCTGGTACAAAGAGGACAATGTTCATACCTAGTACGTGCCCGATTTCGATTGCATGACCCTAATCATTCTTATACTATATACAACAAGTTTTTGTTCATTGTTAAATGGGTGCGTGTTTCATAAAGGTTTCGTTTCGCAACAGCGATTTACGCCCTTTCTGGAAAAGAATAGTAAAACAATTGCAAAACAAGACAATAGTAATGAAAAGTATCTTACAAATAACTGGTTGCATGACTGGAGTTCTTTACAGAAACGAAAGGTAAATAAAACCCATCATATAGTTTCTCAAATAAACATTGAAGTAAAGAAACTAAACAAAATATAATGATTGAGTGAGTAAATGAATGAATGACCGGACGCACGGACGAACGAACGTATACATGCATGAATGTATAAATGAATGAATGGATGAATGAATAATGAATGAATGAATGAATGAATTAGTGAAAGAACGTAGTGTAATATTTACAACAAAATGAATCAAAGTTAACAGTAAGCATGTTGATTTCTCAATGGCTAGAATAAATGGATCTCGGTCTGAAGGAATACGCTTTAACAATATATTTGAACAGTTTTCTGACATGATTCGTCATTAAGTAACACAGCATGGGCATGTATGACCCTCATTATTGGGTTACTTGTGCGGATGAAATTTGTTTTCGTCTTGTTGAATTTGTCTCAAAACGCTAGTTAATATATAAGATAGTAATGATGCAACTTTAAGAATGTGTGTGAATGATGATAACAATTCAGTTTATAATGATAACTGGGTCCAATTCCACCAATCTTACTAAGCGCTAAGTAATACTTAAAAAGGAAATTTCATCATTTTTGTTTCCCTTATATTTTGTAAAACATAAATGATGGAATACATTTAAGTAAATGATTTAGTTGACATAAATAGAAACCTTGCTGGCTAATAATATTTATTAAGAAAGGAACTATTTTGTCATTATTAATGGGAAACAAAAGTAATGAAATTTGATTTTAAGTATTTAAATATACCTTAACACTAAGTAAGGTTGGTGGAACTGGACCCAATTCACCATATCGGATTGATTGATTGATTAGGGTTTAACGGCGTTTTCAAAAAAAAATTCAGTCATATCACGGCGACCAGTTTACCTGATTTTCCCACACCAGTACACCACACAAAATACTTTCCAAGCAATTTACTGCTTTTCGACATAGTATGCTAAACAGCCCATTGGTGGAAGACGAATGACGCAGGTCACAGTGACTTTTGTCAAACTTCGGAAAGTATGTTGGCCGAGCTGGGATTCGACTTCAGAACCCCTAAATTAACAGCCCGCGTCACTATCGACTGAGCTACCGGGGCTCGGCGATCCATATCGGAATAACTCTACCGGTCGGTTATATGAATGAGTTACGACAAGTATGTTTTCACTTTATGAAGTATAGTTTCAGAGCACAGAATACACTCTTCTTTCGAACAGCTTTCACACATCTTATGATGACGACAGGGAAGAAATAAAATATTACTCTCGTTCGTCCGACATTTTAAACACATTAGTCTGTTGTTTAAGTAGTCCCTCTCTTGTAACAAACCCTGTTTGGATAAACCTGAAATAAGACAATAGTAATTTAGTCGCCTGTGGCGATTTAAGGATCTAAATGACTCTCCGATTTGAAATCATGTACAGCAACACATATTTAAAGGTGCTGAACTCCTGAGTATAGATAGTCTAGACAAAGTTTAAGAACTTTTTAAAAATTGTCTTTAAAAGGTGCATATTAGATTCATAATTCTGAATTAAATTAGAGTAATAATTTCACTTTCCATTACAATAAACATCTAAATATTGATAGTGTATGCTTCATTTTACTGGGTAGACATACAAAATGTACACAGTAAGCCGAATGTTGTACATTTTCATTGAATTTCAATTTAATGTTTTTCAAAAATGTCTGCCAAAATAGTTTTGAAATATTCATTACTTACTTTGTTGTCGCTATTAGCAATATTTGCAGAAGTTTTAACATTTCAAAATGTTTATCTCGATCTGGAGTTCAGCACTTTAAAGTTTCATTTCTTTTGTATTGCCAAAATGTGTATTATGTCTATATAATATATAAGAGGACAGTGACGACTCTTTTGAGAATGGAAGACATCTTCACTTAAGCATTGAACATTTTGAAATAAGGATGACCACTTTGAATCGTTGCTGACTGTATAACTGACATGAGGATACAATCTATTTAAATCATCGTTCTACATACAGTATATTTGTCAAATGATCTGAATTAAATGACGTTGAAATGGCTTCTCTCCGTTGAGCTCTGGTTTGCAGGGCTAACATTACAGCTGAAGCATTAATAACCAATGAGAATAGTGCTAAATAATCTTGAATATGTTCAATAGCTTTATACGAAATTAGAAATTTTAAAATGTATACGCCGACTCCAAGTATATCAATCGGTAACGACGCGGGCTGTTAATCAATGTGTTGTGGCTAGGTCAGCATTATTTCCGACATTTGATAGCATTCACTGTGCCTTCATTCGTATTCCGCCAATGGTCTGACAGTCTATTCGGAAAAGTAGCCTGTTGCTTGGGAAGTATGTTGTGTAGAGTACTGGTGTGAGAAAGACAAGAGACACAAGCGTAGGTGAACTAGGCACGGTAATATGACTGAAAAAAAATACAATACAAAGAACAATTGCACTATATGTTGTCATTGTTTAATAATTATGTTGTATCAATAAGGTAATGTGTATACGTGTGTAATTATCCAATTATCAAACTACATGTATATTACGTGATACGTTTTTTTAGATAACAATCTCATTTTGTTGTTTGTATATAAACTTTCAGAAATCAATTGATAATGTAAACTAGAAAAGATGAGGGAGTCGTTAGATTGGATTATCTTTTTTAGTATTATAGTAACCGTCAGACATCAAGATTAAAGAGTTATTTCCACGATGAATTTGTTATCTTTTTGTCCAATAAACGTAACAAACAAATTAGACAAGATTGTGAAAGAATCCTGTCAAAATGATGTAATTCATACAAATTATCTTGAATGTGTTTTTGTCGAATTGACCGATTAAATATTGATAAGCCTGATTAGACATTACGCAATTGCTACTGATCGTTTTATGACATAAACGTCTTCAATTTTTGCAGTATCGTCTTCGAACAAACTGGACATTCTGTAACTTTGCCAGAGCATTCAACACACATTTTGTGATGACCACAGGGTAGGAACAGAATGTTGCATTCTCTTTGATGGCAGAATATGCAAAGCAATCGTCTTCTAAGATATTCGTTTTCTTCCAGTAATCCTTCTTTTGTAACCTCTGGAATGAAATATGTGTAAAATATTATAGCACAAACCTATCGATATATTGTGTGACCCAGGTTTGTACTGACGTATAGCCACATACTATATGTATTTCATTGTAAAATGTGTGATCCAGGATGGCGGACATTTGTAAATCTAGGGTTATAATTTAAAAAGGTATCGATATAGTTCCACTTTGCAGCATTGAATATGTTATTACATACTCCAAGACTTGCAGCTAACGACTTAAAGTTTGTCTAAGTTTTTACTATAAACGTACATTTGTGGAAACAAGTACAGCTCCTTGTAGTATTTGTTTCCACTAATTCAAGCGATTTAAACACTCTTTGTCGAGAATAAATAAATAAACATTTGTGCCAAATTATGTTTTAAAAAAGGGCAGCAGTTCATGATAAGAATTTCAATTATACATAACTACTCCTGCCCCTACATATCGGCACAGTGTGAAACATCTTTGTAGACGGTCATTGGGAACATTTTGTACAGCTACTTTTCGATAACATAATGCTTCTAAAAATGTACATATAGGCATATAAGTTATGCCACTGGTGAAAACGGAATAATAAGATATTCTTTGAAAAGGGTCAGTCGAGGAACAGATGTTCTTCTTGTAGAAATTACACATGTTAGGACATCTAACTCAGCTAAATAGCGGTCATATATGTCCCGGGTCAGAGCTGTTACTTTATTCACGAAGAATATGAAAGTGTGTCCTTTCTGTTGCCATACAAAGAACAGCTTTGCATTGAATTCATCTGACTATTATCGGAAGGGGGACATTCCTATGATGAAATCTTGAACTTGGTCCATTGTTTTAGAAGTATTATTTGAAGGATGATATGATACTTGATACCAGGTGTTGAGTTATTACAATAATATTGTGCTTAAATTAGCAAATTATACTGAAAAGGGATGCACAACAAATACATACAGAGTTGTAATTGTTTATTGTGTATAGTTGCACCCATACTTACCTTGCAGTGAATCTATTATTAAAACCAAGCGAGGTATTTACACAAGCTTAGGAATGTAGCGAGTGAGTGAAAGTTACTGATCTTTGTGTTTACTTAAACAAGCTTTCTTCCCCATAAATCACGGCTTAGTCAATGCTTTTAAAGACGTAATTAAGCACTATAAAAAACTAACCATTAAATTGTGGTCGTGTCGGGGACTGTGGTCTAGGGCTATCAGTTGGCAATATTTCACCTTTCTCTTCTTTGTCCAGCAAAATGTTCGTTAGATTGTCAGCCGTCAAACTTAAATCTGGAAGATTGATATTTCGTTTGTTTAAAGCCCAGTTAAACATTTTATATTTTGGAATAGCAGTTTATACACTCAACATAACAAGGAGAAACTGTGAATACTCGTGTGAGCATTTCTCCCGCATAATTACATCAATGTCTACATATTATATAAACTGTAATACATCTCCTGAAAAAGAATGTTATCCAACTAAAGGTATACAACTGTATATGCTACCAAACATGATATTCAATACAATCCCGACATCGTGTGAATGCTGGTTCATTGAAACGATGTTGTTAGTTACTTACCTAAGACCGGTGTTTACTTTATACTTCAAGCTTCACAATCACAACTCACATTTCACAGTTAAAATTTCACACTTCACAGTTGACTCTTCATACTACACTTTTCTGTTCTCGTTCTTCAAATGTTTTTGTTCACACTTCATACTTAAAACTTCACACTTTATACTTAAAACTCCAAGCATCATACTTCAAACTCACAGTCACTATTCATACATCAGACCTTACATATCACTGTTTCACATCGCAATGCACACACCAAAGTTCAAAAATAACTATCCCGTCACTACAGGGTGTTCGTAGTTACGCCTGCATTGCTACAGCTTCATTTAAGATAAATAACAAATCCATAATGTGTGTGAACATGTGGTTTAGTTGCAGTGCTATGCAAATATATATTAACAGTGAAGACATTATCTCATTTGTAGAAATATATCTGTCTGCGGTATTTCAAACGGTAAAAATCCTAGAAACGAACACATAACATTTTAGATAAAACATTGGCACAGTCATATTTCACATCAACATTGTAGTAACAAGTATGCATTTAACTGAATTGGTAATTAATTGATTTGTTTTCTAGAATAGTTTTTGAATTAAACTAAAATAACTATTGCTCAATATCATATTTTCTTGGTAGACAGAATGTGTTTTATGATTTACTTCTCTCATAATCAATTAGAGCTCTTACGTTTTGTTTTGCACTCCTCGATAGCCATCGAAACTGCTGCTTGTGAGTATCCCAGGCCCATAACACTTGTTGCTGCTGGAGAATATATTGGAAAAGGACTGTCTGACGGTATCTCCTGTTCGGTTATCTCCTGTAGTATTGTTAAATGGATAATGAGAAAGTATTATCGAAGGTATAAAATCACACGATATCATTAATCTCCTAAGAATTTAGACATTAGGTATTCAAACAGCTAATTACATTGACGTAAAGCCAAAATTCACCAATCACCAAAACACTAAATCATGTATATGTATAAAACCTTTTCATTTACCTACCTTTAAGAACAATATTTGCCAATTAGATTTACAAGGAAATGCAAGAAGTTTAATTACTGTTAATTCAATTGTTTTTGATACATGTGGCAGTGATTAAGCATCTAATCACACCGATTCAAAAACTCGATTGATACAGGAAACAAAGACAACTGTGTATTAATCCTTATTTAACCCAAGCAAATATTTTGTTTGTTGTGCTGTGGGATAAAAGCAATGTATACTGTTTTAAAAAAACAGTTCATTTGAAAACACATCTTAAAAAAAGAAAAGTTATTTATATTGAACTATTTCCGATATTCTTAACATACTTCAGACATTTTCATTTAATACAAAATTTAGATTTAAATTATATTTTCATTCTAACTGAGTATTCCATCGGTGATGATTCTTTTGTTAAGAACCGTCATATTTTTCAAATCAGTTACTCATGCGTTTTATGTACGTTAAAATGGTGTTTATACCCCACTATCAATCAGTAATTTCTGTATCACCATGCACATGTAGTTGCACATACTGTATTACGAAAATCTTGAATACCTCATCAGCTGGCGTTTCCGCAGCGACTTGGACAAGTCGTATGTATTCCTCCCCTTTCTCTCTTCTAACGTGTTCACAAAAAGGGAACCATCTTGCGTGTTCAATCCAAGGTTGGTCTCCAGCATCCCATCGTTGCAAACCACCGTCACAAGCATAGCATCGCACTATGTCTCGGAGGCCTAGATGAAAACAATCAATAGGTGATTATGCCAATGAAAAGTGTCCTTACTTCCCTTCAATGTTTACGTTATTGACACGGTCGTCCTTGCCATTCTGCACCCAGTTAGTAATGTTGCATGTCTGTCACACTGATTTAGGTGTAATCGTTAATTTGATTCCTTAACAATAAACCCATTAAAGCTTAATACGGTTTAAAAAAGTATTTACTCAAATGGAAGTTACATTTTATCAAGCTATGTAATTTTACAATTAACAATTGGAAAGTTTGGGCAAGATATATTTTGCCTATTCAAATATAACTCAATCTATATTAATTAGAAGAGCATTTAATATGACTCCTGAGTCAATAACAGTGTATTATTGTGTGAATAATATATTATCATGTTGCAAGAGCTGTTTGTAATCTCAATATACCCTGCTGTCAGAGTTAGTATCCAATTATCTGGCATGGAATGCAGTTAGGAAGTATGTATGCAATATTAATTTTTAAATGGTTTCAAAGTTAAAAAAGTCCTGAAACATATAAAAAACGGCAAATCATTTCTGAAAAGCATCATTCGAAGCAATACTATACATCACTTATCAACAATGATTTCAATCAGGAAAACTACTTTTCTAATATCAGTTTGATTGTACATAAGAAATTTTATGTTTTTAAAATGACCAGTTGTATTATGTGTCATTTGTCATAATATTGAATTTTTGCACACTACCGATACTGTTATAAATAGCTCAACGACATTTATCTGCATAGGATAATATTAATATTGCAGATTGGAAACCATATTAAGCCAGTGTGTTAATTAATATCCGACCTGTATGGAAAAATCCTGCCTCCGCCAACATCCCTGGGGTCTGTAAAAGGTCGGGTGGCCAGTTCTGGAAGGATGCTAAACGGACTGTATATCCCTGGTACTCTGGGTGTTTGATGGTGTTCGCAGCTCCAGGTTCCATTACAGCAAATCTGTTACCTTCTGTGATAAACCATTGTATCAACAGACTGGTTACATAATTCAACGTTGATACTCGAATTACAAATTGACACCATTTCTCGAAATATATGTAACACAATTAGTTGTTTTCTGTTTCGAATCATATACGTGCGATAACGTCCTAGTTTGATAATAAAGTCATTAAAACAAAAGCATGTAAAGATCAAAGCAAGAGAAATACAAGGTGGTTGATCACGTACGTCTACTGGCCCAGACTGGTCAGGAGTAATCTGATTGGTTTAAGCTTATTGGGGTATCTGGAAACTGTCGTAAGTGTAATACGAGGCTTCTTTAGCCTAATGGTGTAATATGCGGTTCACATAGCTGCATGGTGTAACTCACAACAAATACTTAAAAGTTTTTATGTTTGCATAAAATGTCATTTGTTGTAAACATACTTAGAGTGTGCTTGTTGAATATTAAGATATGTTATTATGTAATGATATCCTTTACATGTGTGGATACTCTGCGACTTCCAAGATCCTCTCGTCCACCTTTTGAGACAAGTGTAAAACGTACAATACCAGAACTGTTTTACATATTTGCTTTTCACTAATTTGACAGTTTCTATATTACTCTGTAAAACGTTGTTAAATAAAGCAAAATCAATACTGTATTATCATAATCTAAGAACATATGTTTTAATGATTGTGAGCTGGAATTTACTCTGTATACATTTTGTCAATTTTATTGGGTGGAGTAAACGGATATTAGACTTACCAGTTGTCTGTTGAATATTTCTCTGGAAGAAGAAAAGCGTTTTCACTTTGTAAACTTAGACAGATAAAATATATTGGTTGATCAATTTACAAAAAAAGAAGTCTTTATACACGTTTAACATTTCTACTTGCTGTTATCGCGGTGATATTTTCATGTTGTATATAAATCCTGACCTTTCATTGATTATACAAAGACACCACGTGTCCGTATCATATAAGGTTCGTACAAATTACATGACTTGCCAGAACAATCATTATATGACAAGCTAGATGTGAATGATGCTGCTTGAGTATTGACGACCAAGAACTGATCAATGGTAATGTATAACACTCTCACCCGATAAACACTCAATATGTTTGCGTCCACTGTCTCTGTCAAATGTTTACAATTCGGTGAATATTTAAGATGAACGAATAAGACGTCGTCGTTGACGGACCAGTCTTTTAATCCAAGTCCACACAGGTAACACCGACAGAGATCAACTCGCCCTGAAATCATATGAACGTAGAAAAAACACACACATACTGCCTATTCAAACATGTAAGGGCTTGTGACCTATATTACATTTCGACATGGCGAAACAAAATGAAAAGATATTACATAAACAAGGGCTCCAACTTCCTTGTCAGTCAGATTATACCCATGTTTGCATTTTCGTCCGATATAAAACATAAAATAAGACAATCGAATAAAGTGCTATGTGTCAGCATGTATATAAATGGTTACCGTAAACAGTGGTCACAAGGATTGAATACGCACTCGATCGGTTTAGGAACGCCAGACTTAAAATCATGAGACTAGCGGTGAATATTGACGCTGTTTATAAATACTATTTGACTAGAGACATTAATATATTTTCAAGTTAATAATTCTATACCTGTGAAAAAAAATCCGTGTTTCGCTAAAAGAGAAGTATCTTGGATACTAATATCATGGGGCCAGCTGACTTGTCCGTTACGGTGCTTGAAAGTGTCTAACCGTTTTTGTTGGTCAGAGTAATCAGGATATCGGGCGTGGCTTGTTAATCTAGAATGTTTACTTTGCCTGCTGTCTCGGCGTTGCGTCGTCGGTAATTGACTTTGTGGATTCACTGCTACATGTTCGCTGTAGCTAGAATTAGACGTAGCTATACTAGACAAACTCAGACTGTTCTGTCTGCTTGAATTGTCCTGAAATGTATTGGATATACAATGGATTAACGGAATAAAAATCGGAATTTATTTAAATTGCAGTTATAGAGAGAGCGATGTTTGAAGAACGAAAGCTTTAAATGTGTTTTAAGTTTTCAATTATCTTTAAAACACAATAGTTAAACAAGGAATCTTTAGTAAGGTTTTAACATATCACTTAAGGACTTACCGTTCTATTTATGTGCATTCCACGAAATGCCTGTAAAAAACTAGTTCCATCGTCTGTATTCAAATCGTCAGTCGCCTGGATAGGAGCTTTACTTTCAACATTTGGCCGGGTCACTTCATGGAATTCCGGTAACGCCCCTTCTTGTCCATGTGTCGGAATGGCAATACAAGCTTCCGCAGATTTATTCGAGCGGACATTTTTAAGGCAGATTACTGTATCATTTACAAACCTTCCATTCCGTAAATCAAGCAAAGTAGTTGGTATATAAAACTGTTTGTTGTTCCTTACTTTAACATTCGAAATGTCAACATATCTTGGCAATGTATTCTTGTTGATATCTTCTTTAAAATAGATGTCCAAATACTCTTTGCGATCAACAATGTTTGGTGTTGTTCCAATGTACCGTCTTAATCCATCAATCAACTCCTTTCGTTCTATGCAATGTGCATTGATTAACTCTATTCTCAATCGTTGTCTCGTGTAGGATGGGGTTTTCAATGTCGGTTTCGACAACGCCATAACTGTTTATACCAAAGATAATCGTCTATCATCTATATATATGTAGTTGTTTTCTTATAAAGATACACTGTTCCTACTTCACGATCACCAGTGATGCTATAAGGGCATTCATCTGAAATTGCAAAAATGATGTTGAACTTATAATGTTGCTCCCATCAGATACTGGTTAAAATGATCATGCATATGTTATTATCAGCATGCATTATGTAAATCTAGCCCTCTGCTCTTGCTTCTACCTGTTATTAGGGAAAGGTTTATCATGTCTTTTCAGTGTTATAGTATATGCCGATTTCAATCGTAATCTATCATTTAAGTATTAACTACTTTGAAAGCTGATTGTATAACAATGTCATCTGACAACTAGACACTTGGGTCAACCATGTTGATTTAGTTTAAACTTATTTATTTTACATCGATTGTGAAACAAGCTTTCAGCTTATATTAACCACGCTCGATGTCTGCTTCCTGGAGACTTAACCATTACTCGCGCCGTTTGTGCGGACAAATCCTAAAGTCAGGACCCGCTCATCACGGGACTCGAACCAGGGACATTTAATACTAGAGGCCGACGCTCTACATCTGCACCACTGTCAACCATGTTGATTTCCAGACAACACTTTCCCATTACCAATGTTTTTCGATTGGATACGCCATATCTAGAGCTTTATACGTAATCTTGAATGAATACTGGCACACGCGTTACATTGTACTCTTTTACGGTGTCTCAACACGTTCAATGTGATCACATATATCAGTGGTTTTCTTCAATTTTTAGTCATTTTAACTCTCCGGCTAAGCATCATTTATAGTTCGGGTACCATTTCATGTTATTTTGTCAGATGATGCACGTAAGTTTATATACTATTTTCGGTTGACACAGCGACTACATAAATTTCGTATGCAAAGGCCAACTTAAGTCTTTACAGTTTGCATTATACCACAAATCGCTAAATGCCCCTCTTATCTTACTGACTCAATGTTTTGTGATGTCTCTCATGTTGCAAATCTACATAGATAATCATAAAGATAACTGCTACAATATGAGAATACTATTATTTTTGGATCAATCAAGATATGACTGATTCTCTGAAATCAACCCAAAGGAATTTAAGCCAATTGGAAATCAAGATCAGCGAGTTTTTCCGCCCAGTTTAATCTAGCTCTACACTGTGTGTTTATTATACACTTTTAAACAAGTCCAAAGTTTTCAACATGTGCAACAATTACATAATGGTTGATCTTTATGGGGTATTGCTGATATGTGCTGTCTAGATTATCTGATTATCATTATCACGGTTTGCCTTTCATTTAGGCATGATATGGGTAGTTTCAACCACACGTAATGAAGTAACATGAACGAATTGCGAAATAAATTTGAAATCAACCTCAAGGAATTTAAGCCAATTGGAAATCAAGATCAGCGGTTGTATCCACCCAGTCTGATATAGCTCTACACTGTGTGTCTATAATACAGTTTTAAACAAATCCAAAGTTTTCAACATGTGCAACAACTACATAATGGTGTTTTTTTCTGGGGCATCGCTGGTATGTGCTATCTAGATAATCTAATTATCATGATCACGGTTTGCCCTGCATTTAGGCGTGACACGGGTAGTTTCAATCACACGTAATGAAGTAACATGAACGAGTTGCGAAATAAATTTTTTATTACTGCTTGCTTCAGTCAGTAAACGCTTATGCTGTTACGTCTATATTTTTTTTCTTGAGATGTATTGCGGAATTACAAAGTGTATAAAAACAAAAATATCAAAGAGATATTCAGAATTTGAACACATCACTATCTTTCCTCTGATAGTTTTCGTGTATATTCAAACAGTTGTTTCTTTAACTTTATCAAATATTTAGTATGCTTTAAAAAGGAGTGCTTGGAGCTTTACAATCATAATCGCTACTAAGTATGATGTAACCCAGTTCAATACTAATATAACATTGTATTGCGTGTTTCTAAATATAGAACGTGCACACACTTACTTCGTCACTGACATACTCATGTCATACATGTAAAAGTGTTTACTTGTATCCACAGAATCCAATGCAACTTTTTTATTGCGACTCGTAACATTTTAGTGTGTAAAACGATAAACGAATTACGATAATCAATATTGTCAAAATACGGTACCGATTTTGTTTGAAGGTTAAATGACGAATAATTTTAGGCAATAACACGGTATACTTTTTAATTGTATACTTTTTCAGCAGTCGATATTGCTCTCATCGATATTGCACTTGGCATCGAACATTTTCGAAAGCTGCTTAAGATGGAACTATTCTCATACAATAACATGCTGAGCGTAAATACCAGAATAAGATCAAACACGAGTTCTTAATGAAATACACTGTCAGGCAAATCGTACATATCATTTTGTCGACGATTCAATTTCGAGTCGAAACCAAATTGGAAACAACAATATCGGATCGTAAATTTATATTTTCTACGACCATAGCAATCATAACAAAAGTCAATAATTGCATGATAAATCGTAAATGTTAATTTATCAAAACAATTAAAAAATAAATTATTTTCTAAATTCATGCTCGAAGTGTTAGAAACACACACAACGACAAATGTTAAATAGTATATATCAAAATTATACAATAAAAAGGTTATTTCATGATTATGGGAAGCTATTGCGTTGAGACTCGTTCCTTCGGTGGAGTTCTGCCCGGGCTTAAAATATCGATCTTCAATGACTTCTTTTATTGAAATCAGTACTGAATTTATACTTCCTTTTCCCTGCAAACAAATTATGTAACATATATATATACCATATACATTAAGCATGGAAAATAAGTAAAAAAACAATAAATAAGAAGTGTAGTGATAATATATCCTCAGTCAGTATCACAACAAATAGAAAATGCACCAGGTAAACGCGTAAAGTGATACCCACATTTTACTATTGAATATTCATGTATTTTACTATTGAATATTCATCTATATCATTATAACGATAAATAATATTAAAATCTAAATATTTCATTTCCTGTCACTGTTACAGCTGATACTTGTGTAAATTCATTATTGGTAATTGATTGATTTGTTGAGGTGTTACGCCGCTTATAACAGCTAGGGTCATATCGCAGCGGAAAAGAATAATTATATTGGTCGCACAAATTATATTTAAAATGAAATAAACATATATAATGTATGAAACAAATACCATACTACCTGTCGGAGCTCAACAATTGCATTGCACCCCTGTAGCCGTCTCTTACGGTTCAAACAAGGGTCGGACTGTTGCCGCCTTTCGCATTCATAAGTATACCTTTAATTCAAATTCCATGACTACGTGTTTCAGAAAACGAATTAACCTAATCTTAACACAAGTCACATGTTCACACCAATACAATCGACGGCCACATGCTCTTATTTCAATGTCGATAGCACAAATACACACCCGTACTAATGATAAACGATAATAAGACGGGAATCTCTTGATATTATTTCAACTAAGATTACTTTGATAAACATTGTTGTCTAAACAGAGCACCCATTGGATCACGAAACAAAGTATCTTAAATCAAGTAAGTGAATCAACACATAGTTCATATATAATTACATTGGTCTATTTTTAAAACAACCTTTTGAATATGAATACAAACATGTGTATACAATTATTACACACATTACTAGGATCTAATTTTGAAACAACGTATAACTCATGATTACGCACTCGAAGTACGACGACATATTATCAGAAACATCATTTACCCTTTATTATTTAGACGGCAGACATGATTTGATACAATAACTGCAATATGAGATATTGGTCATAATGAGCAGTTTCGCTTTTGCTCCAAATGTTTAAGACTCTATTAAAAAAGTAATACGTTAAATAAAAGAGCATTTCTATAGTTTTTGCATTAATCATTTCAAACGCGTCTGCTGCCACATTAGGTGAATGGTTAAGAGGCACTCTATCAATTACAACATTAAACGTAATGAAACGAACTGAAATCTGTCGTATCTGGTTGACATATTACATGAAATATTATACTTAACTTCAACTTATAGAGTTAAAAGAATTTCCAAATTCATACACGATAAGAAAACATGCAAAAACGTTTTATCGTATACTAAAACGCCGTTTTGTTGATCCTAATAAGGAATAGGCATGAGTGTTCTCCTTGTACGTTTGTATTCAATACAGGAATCAGCTGTTTATTAGTTCCGTATTGATCTGAATTATATTATGTCTTAAAACAGTTCTAAATTGATTGTTATGCCTAATTGTGCGTTTCGACTTTCTGTTGGTTTATTTTGTTATATTTAGTTATCTTTATATTTGAAAAAAAAGCTCAAATCTGATGTTAATGTTTGAAAAACTGATATATACAAGTCTCCTGTATTTCATTTTCCGATTACCATTTTCATCGTACTTTTATTCCTTTCTTTACCCCTTTACGATAGTATATTCGAATATGCATGGATGTTACTTAAATATTACACATGTTTGAATTCCGAGTTCACATCACTGTCTCTAATTGAATCATGTAGCAAGCCTTAATTTCAACACGAAAGCAAACAGTGTCTACACTACGGGTATACAAATCAAATCAATTTATTATACCAAGAAGTCACTGGCACTGCTCTTTCACACTTTAATCAGAATCGCTTCCCATACATGAAATGTCCAGTGAAAAATAAAATAATATGTTGGTCGTCAAAACAAACCAATAATAGTATACCGATATGAAATATATTGTCCTCCACGCAATACTCCACCATTTATTTTATGTGTAACATTTATGACGTCCTTCAAGAACATATCAAAATTGGATGACTCTATATTTCAAGTTATAAGAGTTTTGGAATATCTTGATAACCAAAGGACAAACAATGCTGACTTCAGAAAATACTTCTTGTTACTAGCTGACTAACCTGAGTATGTTAAATTTTCAGTGAGCAATGAGTGAGTTTCACTCTAATACGACAATACGTCTATAATATGTCCAATGTATTCAAGGGTTGTTTGGAAAACATGCGTTACATATAACTTAATGCGTTATCTAAATTCAAACATATGTTATTTTTTTCAGATGAATGGATAAGGAGGAGGCAACTGGTATTTTCCAATACATATCTCTCTTTGGACTCCATTAAATCCTATGTTATGGGTACTCAAAAGAATTGTGTCACTGCGACGACTATTTTGAGTACCAACAACACAGACTTTGAGGGTCAAATAAGGTTTGGAGATGTAAACTACTATTCTTATCTAGAGATCTGCAATAAGATACAAGAAAAAATTAATTCATCCAATTTGTAAAGTTATGTTAATGCATATGACTTATGACTAATCAGAAGTTGTGTGTCAGTCAGCATGCTCATAATTATGTTGTAACGATATAATATATATATATATATGTTGTAAGAAAATGGAATAGAAAAACACGTGTTAACTGAATGTGAATAGGTTTTATTTGAGTTTTGTGTCGTTTTTAACATTATTTCAGTTATATCACAGTTCATTTATGCATGATCCCTGAGTAAACAAACCAGTACTGGGTAAGGAAATGTGCCTGTTTCCAAATCCCCGACGATAAATACTTGACCACAGCATATTCCAAAAATATGAATAGGAGTCTATGTTAGAACCTAACGTTTGAATAATCTATTAACAGTAAACGACGAATAAACAACTAAAGATAAGATACTTACAATACTAGTTTTAACATAATAAATTATCACTGCTAACGTACCGTGTCATATTATGTATAACTATGACTTCATATACAGGGCGTAAACTAAGCGATGCTTCTAAATATGTAACATGACTACACTGGGGTTTTTTAAACAAAGGGATTGTCTAATCAAACGATGTTGAAGGAGTTTTCATTGAAAATCAGAAACTAATAGCCGCATATAATTAAGAAATTACTAATACAAAAACAAAAAATCAGTCTTATATTATGTTCATTGGTGTAGACGAATAAGAAAAACACATTCATGAATATTGTATTTATTTCCACCACTAAGTCGTAAAGTATATGCAAGGCAAACTATGTTTATTGAATTGATGAATCATATCGTAAGACTAGGATGTGATTTTCTCATTTCTATAAATAGCTTGAATGAACTACTGAATTATAGTCGCAAATATTGAACAAGGTAGGGCTACACTACATATACAGGGGATATATGGTGAGAGCTCGCACCTGTAAAGAACGTGAATGATGTTCAATATTTTGAAACATCATAGAAAGAACTTCGTCGCATTAAAACTGAACAAACGTCGTGAAACATCAAATTTATGCTCGTACATACAGAATTTATATCGTGAAAACATGTATTAATAACATACAGACACACATGAGTTGAAGTAACCTGTGCGAATATTAAATACAAATGAAAATGATTTACATTTAGATCAGGTTCAACGCAGATACAAATACACATGCTTAGATACTTGAATAATATGTGTATGAGTGAGTGTCAGCTAGTGTCACATGTTCATAACAAGTGATCATGCTGTTTCATCATACTTTTGCTGTGTTCTGTTACTAGTTACGGGTGATATCATTGAAGGGGAATTAAAGCGCATTTTAACATCCTTTATAGGTGTCGGGAATTTACAGTACTCTATTATAGTTTATGTGTGTCTATGTATATACATTACGATACCCATAATGCTTAATATATTTAGTAGTGAATCGCCTCATTAAAACAAAAAAAACCGAGGAGATTTGTACAGATAAAACCCACATGTTACTTAAACTTGCTATACATCTCCTTCTCGTATACTGTAGAAAATGACTTGGGTAATATTACCATTATCTTGTTTTAGCATAATGTATGGGCAAAGTATAACTGTTTAAAGAAAGAACAAGTGTTATCTATTAAAGGGCAAGTCTCACGCTTTGTGTCGTCTTTTGTATAAGTAGCAAAATAACTAATGCTATTTGTGTCCATGGAATATCATACTGTTATGCAAATTTCAGAGGGATTTTCCAGATGTTATGGTACTTTTAAAGATCATAAGTGTCCAAAAATAGATAAAATCGAGTTTGTTTTATTATTTCAAAGTTACATTGATTAAATTGAATAATGGTTAAGTGCTTTTACCGTAATATTTATATCATTTAGTTTAATTCGTTTAATACTTAATGTGTTGCGTGTTTATTAAATCCGACTTGTTGCTGGAAATGTAATTGGATTAAATACACAAGAAGAAGACAGTGATCTACATGGTTACTTGAAAAACGAATTCGACTGTCTCATTAAACTAGCCTTGAAAGACTTTCTCGTCTGTTTCATTAACCTAGACGTATGTGGAAAGTATGTACACGGATACATATAACTCTAAAGTGTAAGAGAGGCACGTTTCTGTTATGATTATTGAATAAATGAAACTGATAAGATACAGTACAAATCAGTTAACATAGAAATTGGCAGCATACAGCGATTTGAGGTTGTTATGCATCTGTGAAACGTTGACACTTAGTACATTCTTAGTCTCATCATAATCTTACCTGACAGCTTACGTGTAATTTAATCTTTAGATGGTTATCTTGACAAGACCCTAGAGTTCACACTAATTACACTGTATCATCTCTATGTGAACACTTTACTTAGAGTCAACATTCCAATATCTCAAAAGGCGTTACAAATATTAAGCTATTAAGCAGATTTTGAAGTGAATATTGAATATCTAAGTATCATACGATTTTAATAAAGAAGAACTCTTAGAATGTTCAACTGAATATCATGTTCATTTTGTTGAGATTCATGGGTGAACAAAACAATACTTGGCTAGGAAATGTTCCTTGTCACTCCTTGGCCACTCAACCATTTACCGCCGGGCGATGACTGCGGATTGATTAACTATTTAAGGACGTAAATCAATAATTGTTTCTAAAAATAAAGCATAACTTCACTCGTCGGATTGTGAAAAAGACATGCTAAAGGGGTTCTCATTGAACATCAAGAAAAGAATAGCCGCATAAAATAAATTGATTACTCAAACATCAATTTAGGCTTTTATTAATGTTAAATTGGTGTCGACAAATACGAAAGAAAAAGTATGAATGTTGTATTTATATTCACTTCTTAATCGTAAAGTATATACAATGCATCTATGGTTATATATATAATGGATCATATGGTTAGATTAAATAACATGTGATCATCTCATTTCTATACATAGCTCTAATGAACTAAATAAAACCCGAAGATATCCATTAATTTATAGACCTCATACTAGATGGAATAAATGGTGAAAACGCGCACCTGTAAATAAAATGAATGATGTTCAATATTTTGATACATCGTAGAAAAGAAATCGTCAATAATAACCGAATAAGTTAACGGATATCAAAATAAGGATTGGTCATCGCGTAGGCGACATAACCTGACAAGTGCAAGTTTGCTTTTACATTTACTTGTGTATGAAATTTAAATGAGTCCTAATGTCTATTACCTAGTACCCAGCATTATCTTTTTGATGTTTCGATATTATTTAGCCTACTAGGTTATTTGATTTGTGTTGACAATGAAAGCTCCTTGATTACTCCAAATTAGGTTATTTACGAGTGTCATTGTGGGTGGTTTCAATTGGATCATATTGTTAGGTGTTTGTTTATTCATGTTTGTTTATAAAAAATAGTTTTGTTCGACATCAACTCTTTTCAGATATTTAGTTTTGAAATACATGCAATTTGTTTAAAAGAAAACAAGATATAATGAAAATATACAATGAAAATACAATTTTGCTTAATTCGAATATATCAAGTAAATGTTGTTGTCGTCTGCAGACAAAACTGGAAAATGTGTTGAACTTACATGTTCGAATATAAAATACAAAACAAACTTATTTATCTGCTTTTTGTTGTGGAAATATGTTTTGCTACAAAACATAGGAACATCAATGCAAAACATCGTATACACTTACATACTTATAAAACGCGAATAACAACTTTTACTGAATGTATTTAACTCAAATGAGAAGGATTGACATCAATAGTTCCTGTAGCTACAGTATTTGCTCGTTAAATACGCTATTTGCAATCTGGTGATATAAAATACATTCAACGCTATACCCAAGAATCCGCGAGGGAAAACAATCTAGTTTTGGCCTTGAAGTAATTGTGTATTTAGCCTAAGCTATCTGTATTGAATATGTTGACTTCATTTTACAGGCTATGTTCATGTGTATGTGATTTCAAAGCAGCGAAAGGCTATATCAGATGGACCAGGCTTTGACGGGATGCAACAACTGATACACACTTTCAGACAAGATGGTCTTTCTGTTAAGGTTCATGCTCAGAGTGTTTCAATAATAAGTCTGACAGGTAGCATTATTCAGTGAATCAAGCGTATCAAATGTATAAAATGGCTTCAAATTTATTTGACAATTCAGGCCCTTGAAATGTATAACATTCAAATACAGAAGGACTTCTATACTAGTCGTCTCTGTCCATGACAATAGTGCATATATTAGAAAAGGAAACTTGTGTAAACAATAACTCTTTAGAAGCTGTCAGTTTGTTTTAAGTTGAAATTCGAAACACACATACAAGAACATTTGGCTTATAATTGATAGAAACCTTAATTTGTTCAAAACATCGATATTCCTTCGCTGAATGTAACAAGCTTACCTTGGATAATGATGTTTATCCATACTTTTGACGAAAAATAGATTTAACATTTCTACAAATAAAACGAGATAACGAGCACATGTACTACACACAAGTAAAGTCTATTAATTGAAATGATCTTATGTATTTTTTTGCCTAAGCTAACCATGAATCTTTTCATCTGAAACGTGAAATTATTGAACATAGTATTTAGACACGTAAAACAATTGTTTTCTTACGTTAAGAACTCTTTCAACTATTCTTTATATATTTAACCAATGAAACTTACCCAAACGTATGATAAACACCTGCAAACTTTGTAAACACAAGCTCGCTAAAGGCAAGGCAATAACATTTCAACCAGCCCTGTGTTCCATAGTCACAAAACTCAAAACCGGTTTTGCGAAACCTATATAGGTTTTGTCGATATACTGTTCCTTAGTCGGTTAACCAGACATGTTCTACCTGTTTTCCATTCATAAAACAGGTAGGTTTCGTTCCGTTTGATAGGCATAGCTTAAACTGTTTATGTTGTGTTTACTATGGAACAAACGGCACGTGTCATATACAAGAAATGATAAAGAAAATCAAGATTAAGCACGAATCATGAGGACAAAGGTTTACAACTCTGCGTCTATTTAAAGAAATTATCCTTTGAGTTTACTTTAATGCTATATTGCTGTTGTAATTTCCAGAGAGCGATGGTTTCACAACGTTTGAAGTTGTAAAGTTTGTTCATAAAACAATTTACATTTCACATGACCCAATTGGTTGACTATTTTTTAGCTATGTTATTTAACAAGTAGAAAATGTAAATTAAATGTGTTTATAACTTCTACCTACAAATATAATCAATACACTCTTTGACGTTAAATATTTTATTGTAGTGCAAACAGATTAAACTCAGTTTTATAGAAAAGAACTCAACTCATTTGTTTCCAATCGATATCGAAAACAGTCGTAGCATGCAAAACAATAGTGTGCATGTGAAAGGACACAACATAACTTATGATTCTCGCATCAAAATTGATTGGATTTCACCAGCAAATGCACCCATGTACTTCCTTGTTTAGCTAAGATATGCCCATTACATTGTGTGTTTACTGACAAATCGAGAAATAACAACGCAATCAATTTTCTTTAGATAAAAATAGATCCAAAAATTAGTCTCCCTTTTGATAAAGGCGCGGTGTCATATTACGTATTTGTGTTTAGCCTATATTCCTTTGTGTTATAGATATTTTATTGTACAAGTACCTTCAAAACATAAGATAAATTTTGTTTTAAACGTCTTTACCTAAGCATGACAATACAAGTTGACTAAAACACATATACATCCTTCAAAATCATCACTACATTTAACAATTTACATTTCGTGCACGTACATACAGTTTAAATCCATTGCAACAACGTCCCCAATTTGTGTCAAGGACATTGGTTTAACAGAGGTGTATTCATAGTACATTCTTCCGTTGTGTAAGCCGTTTCCGCCAATCAAATTGCAGCTTTTAACAAATATACAACCGAGTGCATTAGTAAGTGTCAGTGTAAGATGGAAGCCGGTTTATATGTTTTACTACAGGGAGAATATATATTCAGGTTTAAAATTGAACAAAAAATCATTTAAGAGATTGAAGGGTATGATTTTACTTAGATTCTTCTGATAAATAAAAAGTGTTTAGCTCCTAATGCTCATTATTCTAGTTCTTCTTCTGTTCAGCATTTTTTTCTTGGACTTGTTCCGATTAATAATGCTTCTATTTGTATTATTAGTATTTTCATCTTTATTATTATTATTATTATTATTTTTACTGTTATTTCGTTAGCTTTTTGTAACACATTCAATTACACGCACGTTGAAGAAATTTGGAAAGTTGCCAAATATATGTCGAATTTGTAAAACATTTGTATTTTGGAAAGATGCCATATGTAGTAACGCACGTTAAAGAAATGTGGATGGTTGCAAAATAAGATTGCATTTGTAAAGCATTTGTGTTTCAGAATTATGCCATATGTTATAACGCACGTTACAGAAATTTGGAAGGTTGCCAAATATGATGTCGCATTTGTAAAGCTTTTGTATTTTTGGGTTATGCCATATGTAATAACGCACGTTAAAGAAAGTTGCCAAATATAATGTCGCATTCGTAAAGCATTTGTATTTTGAATTATGCCTTATGTAATAACGCACATAACATAAATTTGGAAGGTTGCAAATACAATATCGCATCCGTAGCGCATTATTATATTGGAATTATTCGATAGTAATAACGCACATTAAAGACATTTGGAAGACTGCCAAATATAATGTCGGGCTCGTAAGACCTTTGTTTATTTGGAATTATGCCATATCTACAAATGCAAGTTTAAGAGTTTCGGAAGGTTGCGAACTATAATATCGGGCTCGTAAACCATTTGTATTTAATAATTATGCCATATACAATAACACAAGTTAAAGACATTCGGAAGACTCCTACATAGAATGTCGCACTCGTAAGGCATTTGTAGTTTGGAATTATGCCATATTTAATAACGCACTTTAAAGAAAGTTGGAAGGTTGCCAAATATAATTCCGGGTTCGTACAATACTTTGAATTCTATAAAATGCTTTACAAGTCTTTATAGCCATGCTTTTGAGTAATCAGTTGATCAATTTAGATTGTTTGTTTAATTGAAAATTTACAATACTTACGCCCATAAGATACATTTCATATTATTTGTATCATCACCACAGTTCCGCCATAACCAGTTATATGCTCTTAAGCACTTTACCTGTAATTTGTTACGTATATCATACTTTTCATCAGAACATTAAACCCTTTCCCACATATGAAGAATGTTGGCGCACCTGAAGCAGACGATTTTTGAAAAAAAAATGGCAAAATAGGTTATTGCTATTTGTGAGCAATTTCCTTATTGCCTCATTATGCTCAAGTCTATTCAGTATGAATACTTTCATTTTACAATACATAGGTGAGCAGAAACTGGAATAAACTAATGTTAGGTAATGTACTGAAATACGTGTAAGCTATAGACGATGGAAAAAGTCAATAATGGTATCATCCGCAGCTCCTTTTAGCAACGGTCCTGAAATGTTTTATTGAAGTTGCAGTACCAAAGGTATCGCCTAAATAGTATGAGACATTTCTATTACATTTAACAGATGTCATTAGTTCAAAGAAATTAATATTTCTGCCTACGTCACCTAGTTATATAGTTGAACACATTTCCAGTTTCGTTTCAAAGTAATAGGTCGCCATTTTCCTCTATAACTTGTGTAAATAAATCGCATTTTCACTTACTAAGGTATTTCCATTAATCCAGTGTTTTGACTTGTTTTAAACAACCATAATTGATAACTCACGATATGTTAGTTAAAGTGAAAGTGTTTCTTTTGTCCATGAACGATAAGGCAATATTTAAATCAAACGCAATACCGTTACGTAATCTCTATAGTTTCGATTATCTCTATCAGGGA
Organism: Serripes groenlandicus; assembly: GCA_031761405.1. NCBI lineage: Eukaryota > Metazoa > Mollusca > Bivalvia > Cardiida > Cardiidae > Serripes > Serripes groenlandicus. Next base: position 551,732 of record JASEVX010000028.1, read on the forward strand.
AATAACGTCACACAATTTTGTCGTCTGCCCAAGCTACAGAATTCCTTAATATTGCATTTTAAACACCAATATTCTTATAAACTTATAGAGAGGTAATTTTCCATTCCCATACAACTCCATTTTAATAAAGACGGTGCTTTGGGCACATTAACAGTGTCCTAGCGTAGACCTCTCTACTTACGCGTAATGTCTGTGTTAAGTAAAATGATCCAAATCTGATTTGGTTTTTTATAGATTTTTTATAACATGATTTATCTTATCGAACTTGTGTGTTCCTATTCAAAGTCAGTGTTTAAACTCCCATTTTACAGCTGTTTGTATACCATACCGGTAAGTGGGGGAAGCGTATATGTGATATGTTTATAAAACACCATATGCCAGGAACCCACTAGCTTAACACAGATATTACACTTCTTATGTTTGTACATACCATATATAAGATACAGAGGAGGCCCAAAAATCATATCGGTATTGCTACAAACACTCGTATACAAAATATAACAATATAACCAAAATAGAACAATAGGCAAATATAATCAAATAGCACAGTGTGGACGTTTTTATGTAATATTTGTATAGGCACCTGAATGGGACCATTGTTGTTGACCGGAAGATATTACTTATGTTGTAAATAATTTTACATTGACTTTTTAACCCACACCGTACTAATACTTATATTTAATCATCATTAATTGTTCAAAATATTGCGATCCACCCTTTGTCTATTTACACCAAGTGAGGTATTTGTATAACCTTATACAACGTTACAGGCGAAGGATGAACTTCGGTCTACTCAATGCGAGTGGGCTAATGATTAGTTTATCAAAACCCTCGGTCTGGCTCAGCTCTTGCTTTTCAATCAAGCTTAATTGAGAGGGAGAGGCAAGCCTGACCGGATATACGGATTGAAAATTAGCCAATCAGAGGCCCCCTAGCAAACGATTCTTAAACAGTTGATTACCATACATAAACATTATTCTACTCATAGAACGATATATATATGTATTTGTTAAAGCAAACAAGTAATACATATACATTTGTCTTAACATGACAATATTTTGAAACAATAGTCTTATGTATTAGAACAGAATACCGAAGAAATGTTAAGCAATTTCAAATAAAAATTCGAAAGTCAATATTAGAAGAAATTAATAAATAAAATATAGAAGTTATGAAATAATAGTTCCCATTTAAATGTTGAACGGAGAAAATAATTTTTCTCGCTGAATGGCTTTTTTTCGAAAGGCGAAGCTGAAGAAACACATATGATGATGATCCAATAAACACTCGCATACGACCAGGCATATGTGTTTGGAGTCAGGTGTAAAGGTTTGCTTTCCGTCCTAGTTGACGGAATATCTTTATTTTTTTTGTTTCTGAATGTGAATGCTTGAAGGAAAACCAATTCAATTTGCCTTTTACATATTATGTTATGTGTTATATCTTGGATATGTTCGTTGTTGTTTAAAACACAACGTTAGTTACAGTTATGAACATCATGAAATTGACAAATTTACCATTCACGCTTCACTCCGTTCCGTTCAGTTCCGCTTCGGCTCCAATCCACTCTTAGAGTGTTCAGTCGTTCAAACGATTGTAATTGCTTTTTTCCGTTCCGTTCAAATTGATCGCTATTTCTGCTCACTGTGAGCGCTTTTTTTTTTTATCAAAAATAGTTTCGTAAAATAATTATTGGGTAAATTGTTGAAACCACTCACTAAGCGAAGCATTCATGTGATTGGATTTTTCATTCATTATGATTGTTTTGTTCAGAAAGCAAAATTTCGTTCCGCTCTTAAAGCGTTCCAACTCCGTTCCAATCACGCTCACGATCCAATCACGTTCCGCTCAGATTGTCAATTTCATGATGTTCTTAACTGTACGAACACCACTGACATGTATGGGGTATGGGTTTAAAAAGTCTCCGAACCGAGTCTTATTCTGTAATTATTTGTCTTTGTTCAAGCTTGATAACTTTGATTTCAAATCAGCAATTTGATGGCTGTTAAACAATTTACAAACAAAGGTCCATAATAACACTTTTACAAATAAATAATGCTCAATGTTCTTATCAAACATGAAAACAATGTACTTTTGATTTTCATCGATTCTTAAAAAAAAGGCAGTTCCTTGGGAAAATACAATATTCCGTTTGCTAACAGTGCTTATGTAGATCAATTTTCACTTTCACATGCGAAATGTCGGAATCATATCTACACTGATCACATATTACTTTCACAAGCGTGTTAGAATATTCTGTTGAACTTGATCTATTATGATAAATTTGCCGTGGCCTAGTGGTTAGCGTCTGCTATTTGGAACCGGGCGCCCTGGATTCGATCCCCTGCCGCGACGCAATGGTTATGGTGGAGTGATCTTGGGCAAGGCACACTTCCTAGCCTAGTACTGGTTTGTTTAATCAGGAATCATGAATAAGCTAACTGTCGCCATGATATAACTGAAATAATGTTGGAAACGGCGTAAAAACATCAACAAAACAAACATAATGTGTCTATTATGATAATACTGCGTAGTAGTACTGAGTGACTAAAGCATACTCTGTTCAGAAATGTCAACATGTGACCTTTACCATTGACGGACGGGCTCATTAAAGCGACTGAACTCCAGATACCCAACTGTCGAAAAAATATAAAATGTCCAATTTTAAGAAAATAAATGCTATTTTTGTATTTGGGGCATTAAAATATGATAACTGACATATTACATACCCCTATAATCGGTGAGATTTTCTTGTTTTCGATACTTTTTCCATCGCAAATTCTACCCTGTCAGTAACGGGGTAAGTTTATAAATAGCTTTCGATGCTTTTAATCTCATTCATCACGTGACTTGAGAAGTCGTCACGTGAATTGAAGAGTCGTCACATGACCGATAGGACGCATGCGCATTAAATGAAACATTTTTATATCATGAAGGTTTTATGCAAAATCACGAGGAGCTCATGCAATCACAAACAAATCTCTATGATTACTGTCGTTCGACTCCGCCAAACGTGTAAATTGTGTATAACTGTACACACCTGTCAGAGTGAACCGTTATATAGTTATATCACGTGATCGTTGCAAGGTGCCCGTCTGAAGGATTCCGTGGTATTTTTAAATAGGAAACCGCTTCATCGGAACAATTGAAAACGACTCAAGTTCACTTTATTGATAAAAAACGATACATTTTCTACCCTGGTTTTACTTGGATAACATAAAAAATAACATTTAGGTTGAATTCTATTTTTTTTTTTTTTTTTTTTTTTTTTCATGCCATCTGGATTTCAGTCGCTTTAATGTAGTTAAACAAGAATGTCTTAGTATTCGCACTTGAGAACTTATTTCAGCTTTAAGACCGTAAGAGTTAATCATCGTGCATTTTGGTCGAATTTTAATACTTCGCAAACTGTTGTAGCTGAGGTATAAGGGAGACTACCACAGTTAAATTAATGAAGAACAGTTTGGAAATATATTTCGTAAGTTTACAAGAGGCAATCAAAAGAAATCCGTTACATTGCAGTTATTCTGTCGTTAAATTTGTTTATTTGGATGGTGATTAACGCGGCTTGCGACATTTTCGAGTTATATCACGGCGTTTTCTTGGTAATTTGCCAGTACTACTGTTTCATTTATTCTATCACCAGCGAGTCAGATGCAATGCTAACCTAGAATCCTGAGCGTCAAGGAGGGCAAACCGTTTCTTCACTATCATGAAAATAAAATGTTATAGACACACTCTTTCAAGAACAGTCGATTACAACGCTAAATGTGACAAACGGACAATTACTTCTTTTCCATTACCCGATGGAAAAACTCGGGGTTTCGCACTTGTCACCAGAACCGCTGACTTGATGGTCTACAATTTCATAAGAACACAAACTAAGACATAGGGAGGTTATTTCTATAAAAAAAATCCCTATGTTTTCCGTAATAGATGGAAAACTCTCGGGGATTCCCCATGTATCAAAGGGAGACACAATTAATCTAGTCTCATCACTGACATTTCTGCGAGGAAGCCCTTTTACGCCTTCGTGGAATGTCGATCGTTATGAACCAAAAAGGTATTTACACGAAATATTTGGTCTTAATTAAATTGCATTTGAGCATTATTTTTGATTCATTATATTTAGCAAGGGCGGTAATCTGAACGTTTTCTTGGATTTTTCATTGCAAAGCTATGTCATAGTAAAAACTGTGTGCACTTTCTTCTTGCTAGCTTTTATGTATCAACAATGGTATCGTTTTAGCTAATTTTGGCATCTGTGGTGACAACTTGGGGAGGTACTACTTATAAAAGCTAATGTTCCTTTCTTGAATATTAAACAGGATGATATTGTCGAATAAAATATATAACTAATCTGACGACAAAGCATGACTAAACAGATCAGAATTAACAACAACACAGTGTAAATATATGAACATTTAATCAAAAGTTGATATGAACGGAACATAATACAAACTGTTTAATAGTTATTCGCCAGTTTGTCATAGAAGGTTTTCAGATTGTTCTGTAAACTTGTATCCATATGGATCTTGTGCATGGATTCTCTTGAATATTTATTTCATCACGTTTGATAATAACCTTAAGTTTGGATTTCGTTTACGGTTCATAAAACGGAAATATACAGACACATATTATCAAATAGATGATGATGAGTAATACAGTCGTCATACAAGGAATCGACTAGTTATTTTTAAAATGGATATTTCATGATGATAAAATAACAGTTATATTGATAACATAGAATGTAAGTGTGATTTGTTAACTATTTTAGCACCGAATTTCGAAAAAGGACTATACCATGTTAACACTCGGGCACACCATGTATCATGTAACAAGAGGTTTTGGCATAATTCGATAACTAAAATCCAAACATTGCTGATTACAGTTTGGACAGCTCGATTCGAGCTATCTCGTCCGAATCGTAAGTGTTCGCAAAACCATCAATATTGCCATTAGCGCGGAATGGAACCTCTCACGTATAACACTAAACTGATCATACCGGACCGCTTACATGTAGCTTTTCAAATTTCGTACAAGCTCGGTCCATGACAAACACCCCTGCTTAACTGGAAATGTATCCTCTGTTTTCAAATTATAGTACACATGATGACGTAGCGACGTAGCTACAAACTAAAAGTTCACCTTTAGCGTTGCTAGTCAATCATTACGTTCAGGTGTTTTTTAAAATTGTATACGGGTTATTAAGTAAGTAAGTAAGTAAACGAATATTTCATTACAGTGGCATGTGTATAACAAACCAAACACATAACACACTCGAATGCTGAACACGTTTTATATTTCAATGTTCCACCGGATTAACACATATATCATCATGAGTACATCGCAAGGACTCGCTTATGTAGTTTGTAAGTTTTCTAGCATATATAGGGCTAGAAACATACCAACAACGCACCGAATTCAATCGTATGACCCTATTCAATCTTCAACAATGACGATTTGTTCACTGTTAAATGAATGCGTGTTTAAAAAACAAAATTGCTTCGCATCAGCGATTAACGTCCTTTTCGTAAGAGAGCAGTAGCACAATTTCAAAAGTTACGACGAGTGTCTCAATATGAATATACGGACGAACGAAAGACATAACGAACAAATACATTAGCTGATATGTTACAAACACGTATCTGTAAATATACATTAGTATTGCTTTAAATATTTGGTCATTGTTTGATGAAGAGGTGCTTGAATACTATGATTGATATTATAAAATGACGCTTTTTTTCTGTAACAGGGTGTTTTGTATTACATGTCGATTATTAGCTTTCGTTTAAATTTAGATATTTACAACAATTGTTAATTGTTGTATCAACTTCTATTATTCGAGCTCGATATCGGCTTTCCCGATTCTTAAATAGTACTCTCTCGCTGTCTGTTACTTAGTTCTCATCGAGGATATTTTAAAATATGTTCGGTTGTTATTCATTCAACGGTCATTTGGTGTCTTTAACAGAAATTGTAATCTCTATTCAGTGTAAGTTGATCTTGCTTCGTATTGATCATGTGCTATTTTAATGTGAATGACAAATAGTGTGTTTTCATCTTAACCGTGTCGTATTTTGACAACGTCAATGACAGTAGTTTATTGTTATAAGATTGGAAAGCATTAAGTAACACAACTTAAACTAATATTTAATCCTTCCTTAGACATAGCATCAGTTTGTGACGAAGACAAAACAACTTATTTACAAGAATACATACCGTTTGTAAATATAATCTGTGATTTAAAGTACTGATAAATGTATTACAAATTACTATCACAACAAACATTACTCTACTGACGAGACCAGGTGTTTTTATTTTCGGTATTACAAACAATAGCTCGCCATTTCCCTCATCCTACTGTGTTACATGTGGATGAAACTATCCGTATCATACAGCAATGAAGGCAAATCTTGTCATGATTATCAGATAATCTAGAAAGCATATAGCAGCGATGCTCCAGATTGATTGAATGGGGTTTAACGCCGTTTTTAACAATTTCTCAGTTATATCACGGCGGCAAAGTTCACCTACTCATGCATTTCCTGGTTTTCTCACACCAGTACTCCACACAACAATCTTCCCAAGCAACTGGCTGCTTTTCCACATAGACTTAGCACATTGATGGAAGACGAATGACGCATGTCGTAATGACTTTCGATGCTCCAGAAAAAACAGCCATGCCATAGTCACATCTTGAAAAATACCTGCATACGCATGCTTGCGAGAGTTAAAATTGATACTGCTTTATATACTTTTTGGCAACTTATTGGAAAACATGTCGGACTGCGCGATATGAGCTGGCTGATCTAGATTTCCACTTGGCTCCAAATACCATAAACATCTCAAATTGTAGCAGTTTTCTCATGAGTAGTCATGTAGATAAGCAATATGAGCGACATCATAGAACATTGAGCCAGTAAGATATGAAGTGCGTTTAGCCGCTTGTGGTGGTATTCCGTTGCATGTAATCAAGACACGGGCGAGCCTTTGTATACGTCATTCCTATATTCGTTGTGTCCATCTTATATATTATATCCACCTACATGCATCATCTGACAAGAATTATGCTAAAACAGTGAGTCAATAAAACACCAAATCGCAAGACGTCACCCATGTAGTATGTATTGGTGATCTTAATAAACATGTTCAGATCGCCGTAAAGGAATATATTGTAAAACGTATTCAGTATTCAATCAAGATAACGTATTAAGCTCTAGTTATGGCGTATCAAATTGAGCAAAACTGGCATGGGGATTATGGTATCCGTAAGTCAACCTGTTTGTACTGATTGTTCTGTTGTAAGATGACATTGTTATGAAATCAATTTTGCAAGTACATGTAGTTTATAGACAAATGAATGATTTAGACTGAAATATGCATATACTATAAAACTGAACAGATATTATGAAACCTTGGCTATTTAATGGTAGGAGTAAGAGCAGTGGGTTAAATTGCACTTGTAAATTTACATAATGCATAATGATAATAACATATGCATGTTCATTTTAACCAGTATCTAATTTATTCAAAATTATAGGTACAACATCATTCTTGCAATTTCAGATGAGTGCCCTTGTATCACCACTAGTTATCATAAAGTAGGAACAGTCTATCTTTATAGGACAGCGACTGTATGTATATTTGAGTATAGACGATTACCTTACATACATACAGTCATGGCCTTGTCGAAACCGACATTGAACACTCCATCCTACACGAGACAACGATTGAGAATAGAATTCATCAATGCACATTGCATCGAACGAAAGGAGACGATTACAGAATTAAGACGGTGCATTGGAACAAAACATAAGAGTGTGGAGCGTAAAGGGTATTTGGACATCTATGTTAAAGAAGATGTCAACAAGAATATGTTGCCAAGAACTGTTGATCTTTCGAAAGTTAAAGTTAGGAACAACAACATGTATGATATACAAACTGCTTTACTTGATTTACGAAATGGAAAGTTCATAAAAAAAACAGTTATTTGTCTAAAAAATGTCCGCTCAACTAAATCTAATGAAGCAGTGAATTCACAAGGACAATTACTCAGGACACAGGGACAAGACACTGAGCAATGGAAACAGGCTAGGTTATCAAGCTACGCCCGATATCTGGATCACTCTAATCTACAAGCACGATTACACACTTTCAAACACCGTAACGGACCAATCAACTGGCCCCATGATATCAGTATCCAAGATACTACTCTTTTAGCGAAACACGGATTCTTTTTCACAGGTATAAAATTATCAACTTTAATATAGTTTATGTTTGTAGTAAAATATTATCAACAAACAGGGCGACATTACTCATGACATCGACAAATATTATTTCGATTTGGCTTATACCTATTTGTCTATCCGGGAATCAGGTAATTGTGTAGTGATACTCCAATTTCACTGACTAGCAATTGTTTGACAATTGTTTCTACATGAAATATATGTTTATTACCCAGAAAAGAACATCGAAATAGTTTCTATCGAGATTAATGGTGTGTTAATTTAACAATCGATATTATATGCTCCTGGCTAGAATTTTCCGTCTTCGACATAAGTTTATAACATGTATACTCCAAACTCACAAACTCCTTAAAATGTTACATTATATAGCTTTGAGATATTTATGCCTAAAGAAAACCGCCCCATTAAAAGTCAAGCGTCGTTAGTTATCGTACTTGCTTGTATTGTGACCAACTAGTATTGCTGACAAAGTGTGTACCTTTAACAGTTGGATCCTATATTCTGAAACTTTCTGTATCCTGGTCAATGAGTATTTCATTTGTAAAATATAGATATTTGTATCAATAGTTTGTAAATCAATGTGCATTGTCTTATTAAGAGTGGTGAAAGACACTTAAAATGAACTTTACTATTATTCTTAAAATGAAGTTTAGCCCTGACAGCTTGTTGGTAGCAACGCGGGCTGTCTATCCAGGGGTTGTGAGTGTTAAGCCTCAGATCGGCTAACATTATTGCCAACGTTAAAATAATAAATGTGATAAGTGGTATTCGTTTCCTACCAATTGGCTAACAGTTTATATTCAAGTCAGGAAATAATGTTATGTTAAGTACTGGTGTGAGAAAGCCAATGCACACATGGAAAGGTGCCCTGGCTACCGGGCTTTGGTTGGAAATGATTGAAATCGAAAACAATTTATCAAACAACCTATCCTGAATGTGTGGACTGTCGAATAAAACCAAGACCGCTTGCATGTACACGTTTAAATGGGCTTTTCTTCTGCTTATGTTTTCTTTCATATGATTCAAGGACGAGTTGATCTATGCTGTTGTTACCTGTGTGGACTTGGGTTAAAAGACTGGTCCAGAAACGATGACGTCTTATTCGCTCATCTCAAGTATTCGCCAAATTGTAAACATTTGACAGAGATAGTGGACTCAAACATATTGAGTGTTTACCGGGTGATTATACATAACCATTGACCAGTTATTGGTCGTCATTATCAAAGCAGCACCAAACACATTGAACTCGTCATATACAGATTGTGGTGGCAATTCATAAAATTTGCGTTTCCGTGTCCGCAATTTATTTCATATAGATACGATGTTTAGTTGTACGATCAATAAAGGACAGAATGGATGTACAAACTTAGAGAAAAATCGTCGTGGTTACATCGGTTAAATATTTAACACGAGATTTAAGACTTTCTTTAATTTGAGAATTAATCCAACAACTTATACAACCTGTCTAAGAGTCCATCATAAAAGTGTTCATCTTTTTTCAGAAAAACATTCAACGGACAACAGGTGAGTTTAAAATCCATTTATTCCTCCCAATTGACATAAAGATGTGTACGAAGTAATTACAAGTTCACACTTAAAGCAATTTTTGTTAGAATATAATAATATAGAATTGACTTTGATAAATTTAACAACTTTTGACAAAACAATATAGAAACTGTCAATTAAGTGAACAAGACGTATAATTGAGAAGTATAAAGTATTTTTCTGTTATTGTACGATACACACATGTTTCAAAGAGTAGACGGGAAATAGAGTATCCATGAATGTCAAGGACATCATATGATTGTCTTACACACTATTATATCTTGATATTCATCATATTTATAACATATACACATCATCTAACTAAGTTTGTGTTGACGGTAAATGATTCTAAACAGAATCAAAGCAATGATAGTTCTGACGACATTGGGCTGCAGAAAGGTTGCAGAATAAGAGAATATTTGAAAATAAATAACAATTGCAGCTTAAACTTATTTATTTGTAGTTCAGAAGTTGAAAGATCATATACAAACTATTAAATATTATGAAACTGGCAAGTGGAAACCAGGAGGACCTTGTTTGCCCTATATAGCTCACCTGGGTGCAAGAGCTCACAAGTATATACATATAAGACATAAAGAATCAAAGTAAAATTTGATAGCAGGTTTAGGCAAAAACAGTTTCAAGTTTCTGCCTTATCATATTGAGAAATATGTCAATGTTAAATCAACTTCTATCAAGTAGTTTCTGTTTGTTTTACAAATTGCACTCACTCGAGCAAACTTGGTGGAATTTCATAGAGGTTCAGTCAATGAACATTTCAGAGAAATCATTTCGAAATCCGGATGGGCCAGTAGTTTCTAACGAGAAGAATTAGATAGTTTTTCTCTGTGGTCGCCATGGCAACCAATTGTGCACTAAATGGAATTATTTAAAAAACTGAAAAAGTAGAGCAATGCAATGAACATCTATGCCAAGACCAGATTTACCATGTATATGCTTTGTGCAAGTGACCTTGTTTTTGACACATATGACAAGTATTTAACCCTTTGCTCCATAAGCATTTTCTTGGACTCATCCATTGTATTTCCATTTACTGACATAGTGGAAAACATTACAGGAAGAGATCAGACTGCTGGTTACGAGCAATCTGAACTATTCCTCCACTGTTTTCAATTGCTTACTTGGGGGCAGGGAAATACGGTATTATGGAGAAAAGGCTTAAAAAAATCCACTCGTGACTACTTTGTTTACCATTTATTTCATTCTCAATGTTCAGGGAATATTGGCATTTTTTTTTTTTTTTTTTTGTTAAATATATTATGGAATATGCATTTGCGAATTATGAAAAAAAATGTAAAATGCGAAACATGGTAACATCAGGCATGATGATGTGTTTTACAATGGCAAATGACTCCATTTAAACTGAATTATACAATGTCTGTTAATACTCCAATATATTCGTACTTTTCCGTGATGATAATGAGCTTCCTCATTTGACCTCTCTGCGCATTAATTGATAAGTAGTTGTTAAACCTATATTTGAGAACTCACGCATTAATTCTTTTATCGCTAAAGGCAATGTTGAGGTTCTTGCAAACAATACAGATTGAGGCGAGTCAGCTCGTAACGAGAAGTCCCACCTGAAATAAGCATTGTTTGCCTTTTAGTTCTAAAAAATATACCAAAAGATTTAGTACAAGAAAAATTGAGACGCCCGATTTTGACATGGAAGAGTCTACTTTAAATAATTCGGCGCTGAAAGATTTAACCTAAGTGTTTCAAAGATGTTCAAACAACATTATAATGATCTTGTTTGGGTGATCTTAACCTTTCAAATGCAGTTTTGTTGAATCCATTATGAACTTTTTTCCCGCGCACTCTCACCCCAAAATGCGATGTATGTTTACAGCAATCGGTAGGCTGACAACTCCGAACATGGTATTACTACTTTTACCAGGGGATAAAGCCCAAGACCACTAGTTTTGTTACATATATTTTGCAAAATGGTGTCAATGTGTGAACACAGTACCATCAACGTTATATTATTCAACCAGTCATGTGACATTTGATTTTCTCTTAGATAAGCAGTTCATTACGTTTTATTAGGGTTATTTTTTATCACAGAAGGTAACAGTCATGCATTAACAGGACCTGGAGCTGCGAACACCATCAAGCATCCAGCGTACCAGGGATATTCAGTGCGTTTGACGACCTTTAAGACCTGGCCACGTGAGCTTTTACAGACTTCAGGGATGTTGGCGGAAGCAGGATTTTTCTATACGGGTCGGTTATAAAGTTAAACTGGCTCTATATCATTTTCAATTGGTACAGTTACAAGTAATGTAAAATAATTTGATATATAATACAAATGGTTCATTAACATGCTGTTGATAAGTGATTTAATTACTTATTAAATGTTAAAGCAATTTTAATAGTATTGCTATCATATATCTTTACTTCATTCAATGCTTGAGAGTGGACACTGGCCTTGTCGTCAGGGTATAATATGTTGAATAATTGCGAGCTCACAATCACGTATATTGCGAATACAAAACAAATGTACTTCATTAACTAGTAATGAGTCGTGACTACAGATTGTTCACACATGCATGAACTATATTACTGACTTTTGTTCTGCTGATTAATATTTATTGAAATATATTTTGATAGTTATTGATAGTTTTTTATACATAATATATATTGTTCAAACTTTCCCATCGTTTATTGTTAAATAAAACTAACAGATACAATGTCATTTCCATTTGTTAATGCAGTTTTTTACCATATCTAAAATTTAATGCGCTTATTATTAAGTTATCGAAATGCCGTTCATACCTAAATTATTGTGACAGATATGCAAAATTAGACAAACAAATGGGTGCAGAACAACTGGGGGGGGGGGGGGGATTCCATTTCCAGAACGTATACATTGAATGGAAGTAAGTCTAACTTTCATTGGCATAATCGCAGTATACTGTTTTTAAACTAGGCCGACGAGAAAGATTTAACCTAAGTGTTTCAAAGATGTTCAAACAACATTATAATGATCTTGTTTGGGTGATCTTAACCTTTCAAATGCAGTTTTGTTGAATCCATTATGAACTTTTTTCCCGCGCACTCTCACCCCAAAATGCGATGTATGTTTACAGCAATCGGTAGGCTGACAACTCCGAACATGGTATTACTACTTTTACCAGGGGATAAAGCCCAAGACCACTAGTTTTGTTACATATATTTTGCAAAATGGTGTCAATGTGTGAACACAGTACCATCAACGTTATATTATTCAACCAGTCATGTGACATTTGATTTTCTCTTAGATAAGCAGTTCATTACGTTTTATTAGGGTTATTTTTTATCACAGAAGGTAACAGTCATGCATTAACAGGACCTGGAGCTGCGAACACCATCAAGCATCCAGCGTACCAGGGATATTCAGTGCGTTTGACGACCTTTAAGACCTGGCCACGTGAGCTTTTACAGACTTCAGGGATGTTGGCGGAAGCAGGATTTTTCTATACGGGTCGGTTATAAAGTTAAACTGGCTCTATATCATTTTCAATTGGTACAGTTACAAGTAATGTAAAATAATTTGATATATAATACAAATGGTTCATTAACATGCTGTTGATAAGTGATTTAATTACTTATTAAATGTTAAAGCAATTTTAATAGTATTGCTATCATATATCTTTACTTCATTCAATGCTTGAGAGTGGACACTGGCCTTGTCGTCAGGGTATAATATGTTGAATAATTGCGAGCTCACAATCACGTATATTGCGAATACAAAACAAATGTACTTCATTAACTAGTAATGAGTCGTGACTACAGATTGTTCACACATGCATGAACTATATTACTGACTTTTGTTCTGCTGATTAATATTTATTGAAATATATTTTGATAGTTATTGATAGTTTTTTATACATAATATATATTGTTCAAACTTTCCCATCGTTTATTGTTAAATAAAACTAACAGATACAATGTCATTTCCATTTGTTAATGCAGTTTTTTACCATATCTAAAATTTAATGCGCTTATTATTAAGTTATCGAAATGCCGTTCATACCTAAATTATTGTGACAGATATGCAAAATTAGACAAACAAATGGGTGCAGAACAACTGGGGGGGGGGGGGGATTCCATTTCCAGAACGTATACATTGAATGGAAGTAAGTCTAACTTTCATTGGCATAATCGCAGTATACTGTTTTTAAACTAGGCCGACGAGACATAGTACGATGCTTTGCGTGTGACGGTGGTTTACAACAATGGGATGCTAATGACCAACCTTGGATTGAACACGCAAGATGGTTTCCTTTTTGTGAGCATGTTAGAAGAGAAAAAGGAGATGAATACATACGACGCGTCCAAACCGCAGCGGAAACGCAGGATGATGAGGTATTTCAGATGTTTCTTTCTTAATACAGTATGTTCAACTACATGTGAATGGTGATATATCAATTTATAGTCGGATGTATACACTTGTTCAACATACTTTAGACGAATGGTAACTTATTTCAAGATGACGATTATTAAAACATAAATTGGAAATATCGTAAATTGAATACTCACAGTAAGAACGATCTTAAGTGACATTTTCAATTATAGACAATCTCCTAATCACATTAAGAATACGGGAAATAGTTCGATATGAATTTTGTTAACTTGATGAACTGTGCCTTTGAAACAAAATACACCACTTCTATCCTTCCGCCAAGCAAAATTCAGAAATGCTTGGGATGAAAAGGGATTGATACACAGTTAGTTGTCTTTGTTTCTGTATCAATTAAACCTTTGGAATCGTTTTCCTTCGATTTTTAAGCACTTCAACATGTACCAATAACAATTGAATTAACATTTAAACATTATTGTGCATTTCATTTTAAATTATAATTGGCATATACATTGTACTGGTCTTAAAGTTCATATATAGACATGATTTTGCGTTTTGGTGATTGGTTGAATTTAGGTTTTACGTCAATGTCATTACCTGCTTGAAAACCAAATGTTTAAAATTCATATCCGAATAAATGACATATTGCGAGTATAAACCTTCGATAATATGTTCTCATTATCCAATCAACAATTTAACAGGAGATAACCGAAAAGGAAATACCGTCAGACAGTCCTTTTCCAAAATTGTTTACAGCAGCAACACATGTTATGGGTCTTGGATACCCACAGTCAGCAGTTCGGGTGGCAATAGACGAGTGTAAAACAAACAGTGAGTACAATAAGCTAAACCGAATATCAGAAATTAGTTCTAGTATGACTTGTTTAATGAACAGCTTATATGTTGATTTAATTAATTTACCCCTCAATGAGCAGATAAACTTATAACCACATAATAACAAATATACACGTTACTTCACTGATGATGTGACGGATGGCAGATTTATCATCCTGTTCTTATGTATCATGTTTTACGTTTGAAATAATTAAGTACAAATAGGACAATGATTACACTGGAAAAGCATATATATATTTTAATCTTCCAGATTTAAGTTTGACGGCTGACAATATTACGAACGTTTTGCTGTACAAAGAAGAGAAAGGGGAGGTATTGCCAACTGACAGTCAGAGATCAGAGTCTCCTACAGCACCACAATTTAATAGTAAGATATGTTGGTACAGTGTTTGATCTTATAAAGCTGTATCTTTAGGAGGACGAAAGTTTGTGTTACCTAACACGAAGATGAGTAATGTTCACTCATGGATAAGCCAGTTGCGAAAATAGCAAATTTGGTGTTAATAAGAGTTGCATGGCAAGGGAGTTATTGGTGCAACTACAAACGATCGTTTTGTATGGGGTGTTACGCCGCTTCCAACAATTGTTCAGTCATATCACGGTGTTTCAAAGGTTATTTACCAGTACTTCAATTTACTAGTACTTATCAATTTATCCTGATGAGTCAGTCGTAATGCTAACCCCACAACCCTGAGCGCCAAGGTCGAAATGTCATGACTACCATGTTTAAAGTCTTTGGTATAACCCAGCCGGTGCTTGAAATAAAGTACCAATGTTAAATTATACAACTAGTATTTTCTCTTACATAAACAGTTTATTATTTGTAATTATGTTTTAGTTTTTACAGAGTGTAAAAGTCATGAACTAACAAAACATTGGGCTGCAAACACCATTAAACACCCAGAGTACCAGGATGATACAGTGAGTTTGTCGTCCCTCAAGAACTGGCTATTTGACCATGTACAGACTCCAGGAATGTTTGGTGAGGCAGACATTTTCTCTACAGGTCAGTTATTATTTAAGCATATAATCCAACTGA
This sequence comes from Serripes groenlandicus, assembly GCA_031761405.1. Taxonomy (NCBI): domain Eukaryota; kingdom Metazoa; phylum Mollusca; class Bivalvia; order Cardiida; family Cardiidae; genus Serripes; species Serripes groenlandicus. The sequence continues at coordinate 567,783 of JASEVX010000028.1, forward strand.
ATACATTTACAACAGTCAGTTCTTTCAGTCTGTCAAACCTGAACTTTTATTTGAATTCCTAAGGAAAATTAATAATTTTTAATAAGTTATGAAGATGTCTTGCCTTGCTTTTGCATATTAGTTGCTCTTACTGATCCTGTTTAACATTTTCTCATATACATTTTATCTTTATGTTAAGTAGCACATACATCATGTTTAATTGTTTTGTTTAATATTCTCGTTGTTTATGTTTCTATATCACATTATTATTATTTCATCATTTACAGTTGTTAACAAATTTTAATAAGCGCCCAAAATGATCTTAGATGTCGACGGGCCTTAAAAAAATCCCATTCATTTATACATTTACGACAAAAAAAGTGTACGTACAATTAAAACTTATCTGAACAAAGTAGTGTTTTTCTGCCTGCAGGTGGTTGAAAACACTTATTTGCCGTTTTCTTTATTAGTATGTACTATTTACGTTTGTAACACTTGTAAACACATTATTGAGCATAAGTGCAGTCAAAGACAGTCTGGGCACATGATATTTTATATTGACGATTAGCATGCCGGCAACCACATATATTGAGAATAGAAAGCAAGTTAAATGAGAATTAATATATTATTTTCATACACGAATATACTTTTATTGAACTAATTATATTTCGGTTACTATTCTATAATTATGTAGACATATAATGCCTATTTCGGCCAATAATTACCCTTTTAGAGCAAAAGATAACATGCCATTACAACCAGGTGGAGATTTCACAAAAAATACATTTAGCATTAATATCTAATTTTCATACACTTTTATACTTTTATTGAACTAATTATATTTCGATTACTATTCTATAATAATGTAGACATATAATGCCTATTTCGGCCAATAATTACCCTTTTAGAGCAAAAGATAACATGCCATTACAACCAGGTGGAGTTTTCACCAAAAATAAATATGAGGTTGTACTATTATTGAAATAGCTGGTATATGTATTAAAATCCGTTGACCATGTAGCACAATATAGTAACCATATAGTCAAGTATATATATACTATTTATTGAAGATTACAAGAATATAATATTAATGAAATTGAAATTAACAGAATGGAGATACAATTGATAGAAACAGAAGAAGAAGAAAAAAGGAAGCAAAAACACAAAAAAACTGTGAATGTGAATATGCACACATGCATTTAGACGTATAAACGCCTCCATAATGTGTACACATTCACACACATGTACAAACATAGACACACAGTGTATACATGAACATGAAAACCATACAAACATAGGCAAACAATATATACATGCACATGAAGAAAAAGATAAAACAAATACATGTACTCTATCCCCCATGCAATGAAACTATTGCATAATTCTTAAACTGTTGGAGAAAACTTTTAAACAGTCATAAATTAATACATTAATACTTCTAGCGTAATAACATTAGAGATCATAAGGAAAAAAATACCCTTCATATGTAGACTCCAACGCTTAGAAAATGCTTCCGAATGACCTAATGATAAGGAAATTCGTCTACATGGGGGCAAGGGATAAATTGACACCAATTCACATGTATACATTACGTTCATTGAGCCTAAATTGTCGTCGTCGATAGCAAAAAGTGTGCAACAATTTGCGACACAATGGAAGCGCAAAACATGAGGGGAAACCTTCCCACTTACCGAACGTAAATGTAACAGTTCCAAACAGTGTGGAAGTACAAAATGACAGTTCGATAGAATTTTTGGGTAGTCTGCATAAAGAACTTGATCAAAATAATCATTTACTCCAAATAGAGGTCTAATCAAGTGAGTCTTACTCAAGGATTTTAGCCGATCAAACACTTGATTACTAAACTCATGACGTATTCTACGCTCAAATGCAGATCTACAAGATTGTACACTATTAAAGTCTAGTAAAATATGCTTAGTAACACTTAAATCTATATCGTGCATATCACAACGCGTACAATAAGTATCAAAAGTACACGAGTACGCAATTAACTGCGCCACAGTAAAACAAGCATACATCATACTAGGATTATGTTTTGCATACGCCCATATAGGATTACCAGAGAACTGCTCCTGAATTTGTCTATATAGTACAAATTCGTTCGAAGAAGTTCTCTCGTTCCATGAACTAATACACTGATTGGTTATTTTGCTGTTAACCATATTTGTCCACACATTTTTACTTGGAAACTCGCCAAATGTCGGAAAGTCTTGCAAGACATGATACAAGTCATGTTTACGTAAAATAGAGACAATATCAGAGATATAACCAGTACTGCTAAGACCATTATTGAATGAACATAAACGTAGAAGAAAAAGACGTTTTTTTGTATAGTCCCTCTCTTACTGACACAACTTACCAAGGAATGTCTATTTCTTCTGATAAAGTTCAGCCTGCAAAGGAAGGGCGCCTAATAGGCCGAGGACAATATCTGTTCTTGATCTACTTTTCAATCCCTGAATCTGTTTTAAGCATAATCTATGTGACCTTTCCAAAATCAAGTTGTCCCGCTCAGAAAGCGACTGTAGCACTTCACAACCAAAGAGCGCTCTGGGCAAAACAATAGATTTGTATATTTTGAAACTAGTAATTGAATTAAGAACATTTCTGTGCAAACCTTTCTTAATTAACTCAAAGAAAGTCCCCCTTAATTTTTTATCTACATTTTTTACAATTGCAGCTGATGAGGAATACTTATTACATAAAATGCCTAAATGAACGACATCCTCTGTTTCTTGTATGATGCTATTAGCCACACACCAAGACCAGAAACTACGAGAAAATGCTCATTTTGACTCATTAAACGTGACAACAGTGCATTTATTTGGATTGTATTGAAATCTTCATAAGCAAAAATATTTATAACAAAGCAATATCATTTCTTGTAAGGCTTTGCTCGATAGAGCAAGAAGGGTCAAGTCGTCTGCAATATGTGGGGCACATACGAATGGTCCAACCCTAAGGTACATGTTTTATATATAACAAATCGATATAGGTTTCGTGGAAATATGTCCTTGGTAAAAACCCAGTCCACACGACAAATTGACATCTTTATTACATCAGATAAATATAGAATTGCTATCGAATCGAATTGTTCATTGTGAATGATGTTGACGCTGGTCGTATTTGCTTACGATGATTTGGACTACCTGGAAGTCATATTATTATTAGGAAAGCGATTAATCTGTACATCTATTTCTTTTCAGGAATTACAAATAAAGAATTGCTGGAAGAAAACACATATCTTAAAAGTATGTTGATGTGCACAGTTTGCCAGCACATAGAACGCAGTATACTGTTCCTACCATGTTGCCATCGCTTAATGTGCATTGGATGCTCTGACAAAGATACAGAGTGCCCAGCTTGTTCGAAGACGATAGTAAACAAACAGAAGATTGATATATCGTAAAACGATCATTTAATTTGTATAACCTTGTATTGTGGTCAGGCTCGTAAGTTTATACGAATAGTAAAAGGTTGACACATTTGAAAAAAATGTCAAATTGAAGTGTGTAAATATGAAATATAAATGAAAGTCAGTGACTAAATTTGGGTAACAATCGTAAATAAAATTATTCTATAATCATACTTATATATCTGCTTCTTACACTATTGACAATTTCTCTTCTATACGCAAAGAGAGGTTTAAGCGTGATATAACACGCGGTATATCACTCTATACTCCCAGAACTATTTTTAGCTGTTGAAATTTCCTCCCGCGTATTTTTCATACAACGTTTTTAGTACGCATGCGCTACTACTATTGGGCTTGATATTTATGAATGAAGTCACGTGGCGTAAACCAAAACGTAGCAATTGGTTTCGTCTGCAGTATCAATAACAACTACTACCAGTTAGGTTAAATAGTGTTTAAATTGCCTCACCAATGCCTTATCTGCCTGTTTTAGGCGACATATGCGCAACAAGACGATTAAAAGATGACTGCAGAGCAGAGAGTCATATCTTTGATGGTTTAATTATGAAATATGTGCTTCAATCTATTGAAACTGGGAAAACTACTATCCGATTTACACATGAAATAACTGAAATGTCCAGAAGCAGTTATGGAGATTTGAATGATTTTCTAAAACAAGTATCTGGCATTAATGAAAAGGATTTGAGCTTCTTGGATGAACCATTTGAAACTGATGAAAACACCCTTCTTGTCGAAGCAGTTTATGAGCCTGGTGAAATTTCTTCTAAGAGATTATTGGCACTGTCGAAAAGGAAAACCAGCCACCACAGAGATTTAAACCTGCCACTGATACTGACATTAATCAGCTTAAAGCCCAAAATACACAAATGAGTATTGACAGACAAACAAAACTGTTGAAAGGTATTTAAGTATTATTGCCAGTTCAACATATTGTTCATAAATTGTCAGAATATATTAATTGTTTGAGGTTAAATGCCGTTTTCAACATTTGTGTCAGTCATAGCACAACGGTCACTTCACCTACGCATGTGTTTCCTAGCTTTCTCACACTAGTACTCCACAAAACATACTTTTCAAGCATTTGGCCGCTTTTCCACATAGACTGTAAACCCATTGGTGTAAGACGAATGATGCTTGTCACAAAGAGGAGTCCGTTTTTAACAGCCTGTATAGGAGTCTTGAATTCACAGTACTCCCTAATAGATTATGTTTGTCTATGTATGTGTATAACGATACACATTATGCTAAATATATTAAGTAGCGAATTGCATATAACGAACAAAAAACATAGGAGCTATGGTACATATAAAACACACATGTTACTAAAACTTGATATTTATCTCTTTTTCATAGACTGTAGATAATGACTTGGATAATATTACCATTATCTTGTTTTAGCATACATTAAGGGCAAAGTGTAAATACTTCAACAAAAGAACTCATTTCTCAAGCTATCAGTCGTATTGTGTACAGTATCTAGACAAAATATCTAAAGCGGACATGACACTGTTTGTGTCGTATGTGGAATATCATACATGTATGCAAATTCCGTTGGGATTTTCCAGACTATATGGTACTTTTAAAGATCGTGAGTGACCAAACATGGATCAAATCGATTACTTTATTATTTAAAATTATTCAAAAAAGTGTAATGTGTAATGTGTTGCATGTTTATTAAATCCGATGCGTTACTGTAATGGTAATCGGATTAAATACACACGAAAATACAGTGAACTACAAATTCGTCTGTCTCATTACCCCATAGCCTTAATCGAAAATTATGTGCATTGATACATAGCCCCGGTAAATGGAAAGGAAGACATTTTAATGTAATTCTTATTGAATTAGTGACACTGATTTGACGCTGAGTACAAAACACTCAAATATATATTTTCTATTATACGATTACTATCTACATTTGTGTTTATACAGTATCACACGTGCACTAGCAAAGTATACCCTATCGACAGATACTGCATCCATTTGTAATATCAATAATAGAAGGAGCAATAACAAAGTATACAATAAAACACGGGTGTTAATGTATTACATATTATAATAAACAAAGATAAACTTGACCTTGTGAAATTAGGCCATATGTTATCTTTCGATAATCTATTTGCATTGTCTTCAAGTGTTAAACGCCTTTAAATCTGTGAAATATAATTTAAAAAAAAAAGATAATTCGATACTAGCTGAATATAATTGGAAGCCTATCCTATGCTATTGACAATACTGTACATTCAAAATTCTAAATTCTAGATTCTAGATTAGTCAAGAATGAGAACAAATTGTCGGTTAATATTTTTAACTTAAGTGTTTATGTAATTGTTTATTATGCTTTTAAACACGTGCATATTTCATTAAATTACATTTTCCTTTTCAATGCTTCAATTCAATTTTGAATACATTCGGGTTGAGTGTCGAAACAAGTCCCTAATGGCACATATTCAAATGGTTTCGAATTCCGTAACCCTTACCTTCATGCAGACGGTTTTTGAAGCATCTGATGACACGTTAAAACGTTGTTATATTTATTACGAGCAAGTGTAACGTGTTCTACATTGCATTTAATTAGGCCTAGAGAAATTCGAAGTCATCTGCTGCAGACTCGTTGTATTTGAAAACGGATTAAACATTATATAATGAGTGTATGAGTTAATGAGAAAATCATGTCAAAGATATTTTGTTTGTATCATGGCATTAAAACACGTACATAGGTGTATGTAATCAATTATCTTATAGGTCCGGCCTATTCATTGGTCGGATTGTATTGACACAGACAATGTCAGATAAGAAACATTTGAACAATTTTTGTTTCGATAATGTATTATCAACACTGACCAATGTTAAAACAACCTGCTGTATATCGTGCTTAGATAATGTTTGCAGACCATGAACTTTAATTGTTTACGAATATCTATAAAAAAAAAAGTAGTTTGTACGAACTATAAATTCTTGAAAATTGCATTCCCTTTTTAATATAACATAGTTGTCTTTGTTATTATTCATTTAATTAAAACGAGGAAGTTATTGCATCAGACGAAGTATAATAACACGATGAGCAATATCTCCTTATAACATGATAGTTTTAAGTCTTCAATAGTTAATCTGTCAATTAAAGAGAATTTCAACAGCTTGATTGTTTCAATGTTGTCTGCAATTCTGTTTTAGTGTATGTATAACGCGAAAGTATTTAAGGAGTTAATTTGTAATCGTTTAAATGTCAATTAGACTTTGTTTACATTTGTTTCTTATAGAATTTATAAAAAATGTTAATGAGTGAAAATATGGTTATTAACAACCCTTTATTTAAACATTGCTGAATGTCAGTAGGTGTTCAAATTTAGTAACAACACGGGATAGAGGACACTCAATATATTTTATATCAGCTACCAATACGTGAGTTGTGTTTCATACAAAGAAGGTTTTATGTAAAATACCAATCTTTCTTCCCAAAAAACATTATGGCCTCATATTGGTCGTATAACATATGTAGGTCAGACAATTGTCTTGTATTCGTTCATTGCGGAAAGAATAATCTTTCGATTAATACAATATTTTGTATTTAAAGTGTATATTAAATATGTAAGTATTATATAATTTTGATAAAGAAGCGTTCTTCGAGTGTTCAACTTAATATCATAATAAGAAATATGCACAGTACCTTTGAACAAGAACCTCCCAAACACTGAACGATAAACACAATTTTAATTATTCCACGAATTTCTTCCAACCAGGAAGATGCATTTATTTGGTTTTGTCGAAACATATTTCAGTAATATATTTTTTAGGCAAAGCTTGTTTAATAGGCAATGATATTAAACACAATATTCTTTTAGTATTATTGCTAATACTTTCCTTATATTCTTTCTTTCTGTCTCTCTCCGTCGTCTCTCTCTCTCTCTATATATGTGTGTGTTTGTCTCTATCTCTCTCACTTTCGAATTTAATTTGAGTATATTTTCCTACCAAACTATTCAGATGATCGTCTATAGCCTGACATTAGGCATTATATCTTCTCTACTGCTGTATAATCAACATAAACCAAATATATCACGCCACTTGATGCAATTAAGTTAACCATTAAGGAATTATGCGTGTTCACCTTTTCATTGCGTGAATTGTTAGAATAGTTATCTATGCATACTACGATACATAAACCACATTGACCTCCTTAGCATGATCATATGATTGTAAATTTAATCTAAATGAGTCAGATACTGTGTCAGAATTAATCTCATTTTAAGTGTCGTGTCTGAAATTGAGGAGTAACTATTTGCTGTCAATACCACTGACATTTATGTAGTCGACCTTTGTAGTTTACATGCTTCTTTAAATGTTTTGCTTTATTTGTGATTACGTTTATACATTGTTGCGTCAACTTTGTCAGTACAATTTGTTCTGCATGTTTAACACCTATTTAAAGATAAGCCAAGACATATCAAGTCGACACTGGATGAGATTAACCTTCGCCTTGTAGATAAACTTGAAAATTGTTAAGTGAACTGGATCTATTTTTAAATCAATGTTGCAGAGATTCTTTATATGAACCTATCAATGTACAAAGGTTCAAGTTGGCTTATATGTTTGGTGTAAATTTAGATCACTCCGTGCGTCTGTTTATAATAAACAAAACCTTTATAACTAACTTGCAAAGAAACATCGAATAATATCTCAAGGATGAACGATATTGACCTGTCCTACAATGTATATAAATAGGCCCTTATTACGCAAATAATCAATATATATACGGATAATTGATAGGTGAACAACTTGAAGATACTGTAGAAGCAAAGACTCTGCAAGGCGATTTACCGTTTTGTTTGAAACATAACTGTGATGTATATATATACATTTACAGAGCGCGAAATAAGAGGCATATCGTGTCCTATATTGCTTTGTTGACACTTCAACCCTATGTTATTGTCCTGATATCATCGACACAGTCAGGCGATTTTTTTAAGAATCCCTCCTTATCTAATGTTTCATGGCGTTTTCAATTATATCAAGGCGTTTTCTGAGTAAGTTAACAGTACTACAGGTCCATTTATCATGACACTAGCCAGTCCATTGTAATGCCAGCCCCGCTACCCTATGCGCCATGGAATGGCAGCAATGTTGACCTTTTTTAAGACTTTGGTACGACCAGGCCAGGGATCGACGCTTTACCATTACACCACCGAGGCCGGTTTTGAACGTAAGAGAGCGATAGCTATACTTTATGTATCCATGATCAGTAAAGTGTTCACAATAGATGTTTGAGTGCCTGCATTGAAACAAATGTGTTTGTTAATTTGTTCTGGGTTTTGCGCTGCTTTCAACACTTCATGGGTAAGTTACAGGTTTTACTGATCGCCAGTTTTATCCTGACACTAGCTAGTTAGTCGGCTTAACCCACCCACCATCCTGAGTGCCAAGGAACGAACTCAATTGGAATACTTATCTACAAGGTTCATTTTTAAGAATGTGGTTTAATCATCAATTAAGACGCGTTTACTAATCATCGACATATGTACAACTGTTTATGTGCAAACTATGTGCAAAATGGTAAAATGTTTTGCGAATAGTGAATATTCTGATCTGTATGTATATCCACCCAGTCTGATCTAGATATACACTTATCGTTAAATCACTTTCGAAAAACATTTTTGAATTTGATGCTTCCGGTGACTTGTGTTGAGTAAGTGAGTAGGGCCTAGGGTTACGTAAATAGTATTTCATGTTACAGTAACAAGTGTATGTGTATACATGTACATCAATACAATAAAACAACAAGTAAAACATACCAGCCGGCCCCGTGGGACAATATGTCACTTTGAAAAGTAATAAACACAATTAGGTTATTTTTTGTGGCATATGATGCCGCCTCGGTGGTAGATAAGAGCGTCCGCCTCGGGTGCCGGAGGTCGCAGGTTTGATCTCCGGTCGAACCATACCAACGACTTTTAAAATAGTAGTAATGGATGCCATTCTTGGCGCTCAGGGTTGCGGGGGTCAGCATTACGACTGACTGGCTGGTATTAGGATACATGGACCGGTAATAGTGGTAACTGACCCAGGACAGAAATGAGCAATACATTTCGGAAACGTCTATTTGGGCGATTTGTCTCCAAAGAAGGTTCAAAATAAAGCAATTCGGATCGGAGCGCATGTTTCAGAAACATGTATTTTCTAAAATTGAAAGTAAAATTCACCGAGGAATATGGTTGACTTTTGATATGAAATCATAGCTCAAAAAAGGAAGGATAATAAGTGAGTTTTAGTAGTTATAAGAAAGAATATGGTTTCTGGGTTATTTGGATTGTTGGGAAAGAGCCATAGCCTAAAACGCTATAATGGTCGCCTATGTAAAATAAATGGCTTCCTTCTGACAAAAGAACAAAAACACAAAGTACACAGAGTATGATAAGACTGTGCTGGTTGATATGAACTTACACTATTCACCAGTGCGAACATGTACATGTTCACGTGGATTGTTCACGTGGAGTGCCTCACTTCACGTTGTCTGTAATGATAAATGTGTTCAGTAAACTGGTAAATGAAAACAATAAATGTATATTGTAAGAGTAAATTAAATGAACCCAGGTATTGCATGAAACAAGCAAGTTGACAACACGGATCAATTATCAAAAACACAATCGACATCAGCGTGTAAACGTTACATTGACTTATCACATTTTAATAACTTTTCCCTATCTTTATTGCTTTGAAACAGGTTTTTTTCCATGCATTTTTAATAATTTATTTTATTTAGGATAAATACATAAAGGTGTGTTTGAGATTGTAACACATATATAGACAGCAGTTTAATTCCGATCCAAACATCCAAACTAACCCTTTAAACAGGAGTGTTGATTTACTCTTTAACTTTTGTCCACATATTGGTCAAAGGGAATTAATTCGGATGGGCTTGCCTGGCGGATAATGTTCATATAAATATATAAAACTGAAGTTGTCTCTCAGTGTACAATAATGATTTTGTTGAAAGTTGAGAGTGCTTTACATACAGTTGAATTACCTCTGTCTGATTTGTTATCGAACAATTGTATTTTCCCGCACCCAAAGGCAGACGCTCTATCTTTACACCACAGAGGCGGCTTTTGAACATAAGAAAGCGATAATTATACTTCATGTATCCTAGAACAAAAATGAAGTGTTCATAATAGAAGTTTGATTGCCTGCATTGAATCAAATGTGTTTGTTAGTTTTTACTGGGATTTACGCTTATTCCAACACTTCCTGGTTAAGTTACACGTATTACTGATCCCCAGTTTAATCCTGACACCAGCTTGTTTGTCGTTGTGCTAATCTCACTATCCTAATATGAGCGCCAAGGAACGAAAGACATTGGAACACATATTTACAAGATTTATTTTTAAGAATGCGGTTTAATCAAGTAAGACGCGTTTACTAGTCCTCGACATACGAACAACTGCATGTGTGGCAACTCTCTCCAAAATGGTAAGATGTTGTGTGAATAATGAATATTGTGATCGGCCTGTTTATCAACAGTCTGATCAAGATAAATCGTAAAATCACTTTTGAAAAACTTTTTAGAATTCGAAGCTTCCGGTGACTAACTGAGTAAGTGAGTAGGGACTAGGTTTAAGTAAGTAATATTTCAAGTTAGAGTAGCATGTGTTTGTTTGTACACAAACAAATGTTGTACATACCACCCGGCCCCGTCCGACAATATGTCACTTTGAAAAGTAATACATACGACCCGGCCCCGTCAGACAATATGTCACTTTGAAAAGTAATACATACCACCCGGCCCCGTCAGACAATATGTCACTTTGAAAAGTAATACATACCACTCGGCCCCGTCCGACAAATACGTCATTTTAAAAAGTAGTACATACCAGCCGGCCCCTGAGACAATATGTCACTTAGACAATTAATAAATACCACCTGGCCCCGTGAGACAATATGTCACTTTAATAAGTAATAAATACCATCCGGCCCCGTGAGACAATATGTCAATTTAATAAGTAATAAATACCATCCGGCCCCGTGAGACAATATGTCACTTTAATAAGTAATAAATACCATCCGGCCCCGTGAGACAATATGTCACTTTGAAAAGTTATACATACCATCCGGCCCCGTGAGACAATATGTCACTTTGAAAGGTAATACATACCACCCGGTCCCGTGAGACAATATGTCACTTTAAAAAATAATAAATACCACCCGGTCCCGTGAGACAATATGTCACTTTGATAAGTAATTCATACCACCTAGCCCCGTGGGACTATATGTCACTTTGAAAAGTAATACATACCACCCGGCCCCGTCAGACAATATGTCACTTGGAAAAGTAATACATACCACTCTGCCCCGTCCGACAATGTCATTTTGAAAAGTAATACATACCATCCGGTCCCGTCAGACAATATGTCACTTTGAAAAGTAACACATACCATCCGGCCCCGTCAGACAATATGTCACTTTGAAAAGTAATACATACCACTCGGCCCCGTCAGACAATATGTCACTTTGAAAAGTAATACATACCATCCGGCACCGTCAGACAATATGTCACTTTGAAAAGTAACACATACCATCCGGCCCCGTCCGACAATATGTCACTTTCAAAAGTAATACATACCACTCGGCCCCGTGGGATAATATGTCACTTTCAAAAGTAATAAATACCACCGGGCCCTGTGGGACAATATGTCACTTTAAAAGGTAATAAAGACAATTACGTTGCTTTTTCTTCGCATAAGATAAGTAGTGATCTGTCAGTTGTTGATACCTGTCAAATGTTGAATGCATACTTGTAGTATCATTTGACTCCATAACGACACTATACACAAGGCAGAAATGAGCAATGCAATTACGAAACGTCTATTCCAGCATTTGTTCTGCAAAGAAGATCAAAGGGAAACAATTCGGATCGGAGCGCATGTATCGGAACAACATGTATTTTCTGAAACTGAAAGTAAAATTCACTGCGGGATAAGGGTGACCTTTGATTTGACATCATAGCTCAAAAAGGGAAGGTGAATATGTGATTTGTGTGTGCTATTGTGTTAGTTTTAAAAAAGAACTTTTATTGAATATAGGTTTATTGGTTTATTTGGATTGTTGGGAAAGTGAATTGCTTCCATCTGACCAAAGAACAGAAACACAAAGTACATAGTGTATGATGAGACTGTGTTGGTTGATATGAACTTACATTATTCACCATTGCAAACGTGTACATGTTCACGTCGATTGGCTCACTTCACGTTGTCTGTAAAGATATATATTTTCAGGAAACTGGTCATTGAAACGAATGAATGTATATTGTTAGAGTAAATAAAATGAACCCACGTATTACATGAAACAAACAGGTTAACAACACGGATCAATTATCAAAAACACAATCGACATCAGCGTGTAATCGTTACATAGACTTACCTCTTTTTAATAATCTTTATTGTTTTACACCGGGTCTTTTGCCAGGCATTTTTCACAATTCCATTTGTTTAGGTTAACTACACAAAGGTGTGTTTGAGATTGTGAAACATATATATAGACAGCAGTTTAATTCCGATCCAAAATTCCAAAAAAAATCCTTTAAATAGGATAATGTATTTACTCTCTGACATTTGTCCACATATTGGTCAAAGGGAAGTAATTCGGATGGGCTTGCCGGGCTGATTATGTTCAGATGAATATCTAATACTCAAGTTCTCTCTCATTGTACAATAAATATTTTGTTGAAAGTTGAGAGTGCTTTATATAAAGTTGAATAACCTCTGTCTGATTTATAATAAAAATATTGTGTGCTTCTAGCTATAGTGACAGATTAATGCCAGTTTCAGAACATACGTATAGACCAGATGCATCAATTGACCCCTTCTTTATTCGATATAAGCCGCCATGTTGGGGTCGGGAGGAAGAAATTCTCGGACCGTCTAATGCTATACTCATCTATGCTAAGCGCGAAATAGCAGACGACCGGTTTTTTTGACCAGATAGACTCTGAATACACTGAAGACCACCAAAACGTAACCGTGGAAACATGATTTAACCGCATTCCGTGGTGACGTATTTATAGTAAGTCTATAGGTCAGGGAATGTATAAGCTAGGAGTATTATTATTGACCTCAAAAAGGATCTAGGACCCTAACCAGAACATAGAAAATAGGATTTGTAGAAAACCTCGTTATTCCGCTTATTTGACAGCACGAACACTTCGTTTTTAACAGTGCTCACGGAGGATAACTGACCAGTTTTTAAAATCCATATGGGTTTAATCTGGCTTCTCGTGTTTCGCTTTGTGTCGCTGCGGGCTGGCTCGGGCGAGGGGCGTGGGCGTAGCTCGGTCGGTCTAGCTCGGGGGCTGGAAGAAGGGTGGAGACGGGCGAGAGGAGCCACACACACAGAGTGGGAGGGAGATGATTTGGTGTTCTTGGGGACTTGATTTGTTATTGAAGCAAGAGGAAAGAAGCAGAGGGAGCAGAGGGAGATGGAGAGGAGGCGCTTTATGGCGGTGTGCGAGCAGGTACGGGCAGCGAGGGGGAGAGGGAATACAAGCATCGAGCGAAAGACGAAGCGTTGTGAGGGGGCACGCGCGAGATGAATTGTAGAGCGGAGTGGGTAGAGCGAATTCAAGATAGTTAGAGAGAGGATGGGGAGCGAGTGGTGACGTGGCGTGAGTGGAGAGCAGCAGACACAGAGAGAGAAGAAGAGAGAGGAAAGGAGAGAGGCGAGAGAGAAGCAAGTGTAAATGGAGGTCGTGAGAGAGTGGATGTGTAGGAGTCCTGAGAGTGTGCTTTTGTTTGGTGACGGCAGTAAAGCCACTCAGGGGTGAGACGAGGGAGAAGAGAGGATACATATAACAGAAAGGGCAATGTAGCGGGTGGTGGAAGGTGGAGAAGAGACTAGCGAGGGGGGTGGATGGCGAATGATTGAGGCAGGGTAGTGACCGACGCTAAGGAGTTTGGATACGAATAGAGGAGGGGGGAGAGGGGGGAGGGAGAGTGAGTGGGGTGGAGCTATGGATGAGGGGAAAGGGAGGGGAGGAGAGGTTGGAGCAGTAGATAGGAAGAAAGAGGTAGATGTGAGGGAGGGAGTGAGGGAGAGAGTCGTGGTGTGGGGAGAGAGCCGGGAAGGAGGGGGGGAGGTGTTTTGGGTTAATGAGTAGCAAGAGAGCCAGGTGGGACTGGAGACACGGTCTAGCGCCGAAGGGCTGTAATTCTACTCTCGAAGCAAGCCGGGAGCAGGGTGGCTTGAAGCAAGAAGCAAGGACGTTGAGAATTCACAGCTCTGTGTTTAGATAGGGCAGAGAGATCATGTATAACTGCTGTCGTCGTGGCCCACTTAATATCTACGTCGCCTCTTCTCTTTCTTCTCAACATACCTCTTTGCTACACTTATCCCACACACTCATTTTCTTCATCTTCTTCTATTTTCCCTCTTTTTATTCTCTCTAATTTTTTTTTTTTTTTGTTTTTTACTCTTCTCCCTCTCATCTACTCATCTTCTCTCTTCACTCTATCTCATCTCTCTCTTTCATCACTTCTTCTCTCTCTCTCTCTCTTTTTGTTCTCTCTCTTCTTCTTTACTTCCTCCCTCTCACTCTTCTCTCTCTTCTCTTCTTCTCTCTTCTCTTCCTCTCTCTCTCTCACTCTCTCTCTCTCTCTCTCTCTCTCTCTCTCTCTCTCATTGTCAGCCGAGCCCTAAGCTTAAGTCATTTAATAGTGTCATAAAGTGTCTCATGTTCCTGCGCATCAATCATCTGAAAACGCGTTCTGTACACGGGCATATGATGGAATCTTTTTCTGGCGAGTGTTAAAGTACATGATCGTTACAAAATTACGATATCAATAGGGACATTATACGAACGTGAAGTGCAGAAAATAGATATTTAAGCTGGCAGCTGTATAAAGTGGAGAAAAAATATGTATGCTAATTTATTTGTAACCCTTTGCACTCGTCTCTTAATACAATTGTGTATACTAAACACCGATCGGCTGTTTCTTGTTACGCTTCACACTCCACCTGTAAATAAACGAGTCGCGTGCCTAAAACACTTATCATTTAACACTAACGCTCTCCCCTCGCTCTGTCGTGTTAAACGGCTGCTTTAGATCACTATGACAGTAATAAACGCATCGGCCGACGCGGGTAGTAACCCACGTCCTTCTCTTATCACAGGATAAACTTACTTCTCACTCTCACCCACCAGCGTTTAACATTCGTCTAGCAACCTGTAACGATTAAAAGCAAAATGTTTTAAACATTTGAACTGTAGTTATATAATAAAGATGTACTACGA
>JASEVX010000028.1:588695-741195 GCA_031761405.1 Serripes groenlandicus
AGAGAGAGAGACAGAGAGTGAGAGAGACAGATACAGAGAAATATAGAGTGAGAAAGAGAGAGAGAGAGACAGAGACACATATAGAGAGTGAGAGAGAGAGAGACAGAGAGACAGAGAGAGACAGAGATAGAGACAGAGAGAGAGAGACATATAGAGAGAGAAGATAGAGACAGAGACAGACAGAGAGAGACAGAGAGAGAGAAATACAGAGAGAGAAAAAGACAGAGAGAGAGAGAGACAGCGAGAGAGAGAGAGACGGAGGGAGAGTGAAAGAGAGAGAGAGACAGAGACAGGCAGAGAGAGAGAGAGACCGAGAGAGAGACAGACAGACAGAGAGAGAGACATATACAGAGAGAGAGACAGAGAGAGACAGAGAGAGAGACAGAGAGAGAGACAGAGAGAGAGACAGAGAGAGAGACAGACATACAGAGACAGAGACAGAGAGAGATAGAGAGAGAGGGAGAGAGACAGAGAGAGACATAGAGAGACAGAGAGAGACAGAGAGAGAGAGAGATAGAGATAAAGAGAGACAGAGAGACAGAGACAGAGAGAGAGACAGAGATAGACAGAGAGAGAGAGAGAGAGAGAGAGAGCGAGAGAGAGAGAGAGAGAGAGAGAGAGATAGAGATAGAGAGAGACAGAGAGAGAGAGACACACAGAGAGACAGAGATAGACAGAGAGAGAGAGAGACAGACAGAGAGACAGAGAGAGACAGAGATCTAGAGAGACAGAGAGACAGAGAGACAGAGAGAGAGAGAGAGAGAGAGAGAGAGAAAGACAGAGCGAGACAGAGAGATAGAGACACAGAGAGAGAGAAACAGAAACAGAGAGAGAAAGAGAGAAAGTGAGAGAGAGACAGAGAGAGACAGAGAGAGAGAGACAGACATAGAGACAGAGAGAGAGAGATAGAGAGACATAGAGAGAGACAGACATAGAGAGAGACAGACATAGAGAGAGACAGAGAGAGGGACAGAGAGAGACAGCGAGACAGAAATAGTGAGACAGACAAAGAGAGAGAAAGAGACAGATAGACAGAGAGACAGAGAGACAGATAGACAAACAGACAGAGACATACAGACAGACATACAGAGAGACATATACAGAGACAGAGACAAAGACAGAAACATGGACATATACATACAGAGACAGAGACAAAGACAGAGACAGAGACATATATATATATAGAGAGAGAGAGGGAGAGAGAGAGAGTGAGACAAAGACAGAGGCAGAGACATAGACAGAGACAGAGGCATACAGAGAGAGTGAGAGAGAGTGAGATAGAGAGAGAGACAGAGAGAGACAGAGAGAGACTGAGAGACAGAGAGACTGAGAGACAGAGAGACAGAGATACAGATAGACAGATAGAGACAGAGAGAGAGCTACAGAGAGACACACATAGACACAGAGAGACAGACTGAGAGACATAGAGAGTGAGAGACAGAGAGAGAGATAGAGCGAGATTGAGAGAGGGACAGAGACAGAGAGACACATATACAGAGATATACAGAGAGAGACAGAGACATAGAGAGAGAGAGAGAGAAAAAGCCAGACAGATGTGTATTCTACGTCTACCCACAGGGACGTGCTCCTCTAAAAATAGATACGACCCTATGCATATATATCAACAAGGGTGAACACAGTTTTGAGGTTTGCCTCGCTTCAACTCATGTTTTTCAAAGTATTCGAACAAATATATGAAATTGAAGTACGTAATCAATCAATAATGCATTTCTTTATCAAACTGTACCAAAATATGGTGACATTGTTCATCCCACGTATGTTTATCCCACGCATGTTTATTCCTTTGAAATATTCGTGAATCCCCCAAAAGGAAAACAACCTGGACCAAAAACGAAAGACACGTAACGACATTTCTGATTGGTTTGGTTTTATTCGTTGCGGTAATTGTAATTGCTATTGCGATTGTTATTATTTAAATGATTCGACGGTTTGACAGTTGCCGTGAAAATAATCGCAATATCACTGCTAATTCTTGCAACGAACAAAAAGGAGCAAATCCGAAATGTCTATAGCAGGTACTTTTGTTTTTAGTCCAGGTTGTTGTCCTTTTGTCCCGATCGGGGATCGAACCTGCGACCTCCCTTGCTCAAAGCGGACGCTCTTCCACTACACCACCGAGTCGGTCACACATTGGAAAAAAGCAGAACGTAATAGTTCATCCCCGTATTTTACCGCACAACTGGGGGAGAGATAACACCCCATACCATGACCGCCGCACAAAACCTGTCCCTCTCAACTACACAAGCGTCGACAAGACGCTCTCTACGATGTTAACCATCTGTCCAATATAGTGAACAACAGGACTAAATAGTCCACGAAGACACGTCTCCACTGACACATAGGGAATATACATAGGGCATTTGATTTCACGAAAACCATAAGACGCCTGTGAACCGCTCGACGTGCCCTGCTAAACCATCTCGCTAGATCGATTCGCTACCGTTCTGTCATGAGAAGGACGCTTATGTTTGTTTTCAAAACATTTTAACTATATCTCGGCGTTTTCTGGGTAAGTTACGAGTCCCACTGGCGAATTATCCTGACACAAGCAAGTCTGTCGTTATGCTTACCCCTAATCTCTGAGCGCCAAGGAAGGAAAGCCCCCACTACCATTTTAAAAGTATTTGGTATGACTCTGTCGTCGATCGAATCCACGACCTAACGCGAGGCAAACGCTCTAGCACTACACCACATAATCAGGCGGTAAGACGGTTGTGACTACGCGTCGTATACAACTATTACGGTCACAGTTGGGCGTCGATTACGTAAAAGTAAACTACCCATATGGTTCTATCTTTACGTCGTAAAGGTAATGTAGGGACGAAATGATCTCCTCCGATAAGCAACCTGTGATGTCTCTCGGAGACGATAATTAAGACGTTCTACGTTATACACAGTAATCCAAATACTCTTGGTAACCTCTTATCACGTCGGTCCTTCTGCTAGCCACGTTAGTACCTGTCACATGTCTTGAAAGAACGACAAGCACCAGACGGGGATACCACGTGGTTCGACGAGCTGTTTTGACAGAGCCATCATACATTTCTACTTAGTCTTAGGAGATGCTCTCCTTTCACAATGATTAAATTCCGGTATTCAAGATATTTAAATAATATCTTCTCCTAAACCAATCTTTCTTAAACCCCACGGGAATGTTAAAAGTATTGAAGAATTGCTCAAATGATAAAGTACCATGCAAACCTGCTGGGCCATTTTAAACCAAACTCCGTAGGAACTCCATTCAGAAGCTCTGGTTACCATGACAACGGACCATCTTTTTCAAAAACACTACCATTTTAAATGACGTATCTTTCAAGACCACTATGTAATTCCTCATCAAACAGCACATAAATACTACTTAGGAAATGATACAATAATCAAATTGAACGGGAACCCCCGATTCTGATGACAATGGGAAAGAACAAATTTAAAAGTGTTCTTATCCAAAAATGCTGGCCCGATTTGAGAATAATTCGGTCGACCGATGTGTTAATGCGAACACTCGTATTTTGATATAGAATGGAAGAAATAGTAGATACAATTCCACATAAAGTAGCACACTACTTCGCGTTTTATTTAATGAACTATTTGTTAGTAAAGTGTATACTATATCCGGGTTATTTAAAGTTTTGTTACATATTTATTGCGTCATACCTGAAACCAAGGCAAACCTTCGTGATTAAATGGATAAGGTGTCAAGGGTTACTGTGTACTTGTTAATCGTCATTGCCACGTGTCACTGGGTACTTGTTAGTCGTCAACTTAAAACATGTTTTGCCTCATAAGCATATTTTCTAATGTTACCCCTTTTCCACACGTTAACAACACATTTGAACCAGGAAATGTTAAAGAGGTCTAGGTAAAGTACGGAAATTCTATATAAATCAAAGTTCGAGTATTGAATAGAGTTAAAAACAGTGTGGCAAAAGAAGATATTGATCCTTTTACCACAAAGTTTTCAAATGTCATCTGCTGCAAATGCGCAAAAATGCGTCTTCAAAAGGGAAAGTGGTAATGCTTTCATGTAACGGGACATGATGAAGAAGGCAGTTTATTTCGTCGTTTATTTCGTCGTTCTTGTAAACAAGAAACCCAAATGCGAAAGTACATTTAAAAGTCATGAATCATTATTACTGTGACCGATATAACTGTAGATAATCAACTTTGCTTTGTAAAATGATATTCGATTAATATATTATCCTTCTTGTTTCATAAGTCGTTCAAAGACAAAGAAAAAAATCAATTCAGAAAAGTTAAATGTGTTAGTTATATAATTTAAAAAGATTTTGTGATTATGTCGATGACTATGGTATCGTAGGGAAGTCGGATAAGTAGAAACGGAACGTACAGGCTTGATATTTTGCGAATCAGAACAACCAAATTATTGTGCATCAAAGATAGGAGCCGTTCTACGAGAAAAACAACATTGTCGACAATGCATAAGGTATCAAAACGGATCAACCTAAGCGCAGGCTAACCCGGAGAGACACTTTTTGCCTCATGTGTATTTTATGTTTCAAAAATCATTACTCTATACCTCTATCCACCTGAGATGGAATGTATCGGCCCGGATTAGCCTGTGCTAGGTCGATACACTACGCAGAGGCCATACTTTTCTATTTCTCGGAGGACGGCCCATATATTGTTAAAAGGTGAACTATATTCAATTAACAAAGTATATGAAGTAAATGGATTGTCACGACCAGTGATCATAAACAAGAACAGGAAGTTTTAAAGATTGCGATCAAGGTTAGTCCTGTTTTAACAACGTGATTGATTATCGTTTAACAAACGTATCTGGTATGCATAGCTATATGGAGTTACGACACTTTTTAATTTAACATCCGAAATATTTGTACTCTTAACAGGTACACGACTCATGTAATTGCCGACTTGGTCGTCAGAGCCTTTAAAGGAGCCACACAGTAGTCATAATTTCATATATGCGTAGTTAGATTGTGTTATAATTTCCAATAAAGTTGTACATAATTCAAATCGTAAGCCAAGTTTTTGTTATTTTTGGGATTTTAAAACAATAAATGATTCCTACTGTGGATGACATTTATATGTCCTTTACTGGGATACATGAAGGCATGACAGTGTAGTTTTGAAATTCAATGACTTACAAACGTAAAAAAAGTATCAATAAAGGGAGCAGTTAAAACTAATATTGGTCTGTTTTAAGTAAGTACAATACGTTTCTTCTTTCAATTAATACTCCGTATTGAAAGCTCTTTAGATGACATTCTGGTACTTACCTCTCAAAACTTTATACCTTATTTTGAACGAAACCTTCTGTAGAACATCAGTTTAACTCCTCATGTCATATAACGTATACTAAAAGGAAAACATGATCTAAAGAAAGTATTTCTTTGGGAAGGAGTTGATATCATTGTGAGAAACGGATACATTGCTCGTTACGAACAATTTCTCCCTTTATTGCAATGGTTTCAAATGTTATCTGCTTTAGAAGTGACAAAATGTGCTTCGACCAAGCAAAAGGTTAACCACGTTCATTGCATCCGACAGAAATTTCTCTTGATAGGTTACACTGCACTAATACGAAATATATGTGCCGTCCCGCGCTAAAACCAACATTGTGGACTCTGCGTAAAGTATCGACACTGGTCCAAATAAGCATGCTATGCAGGAGGCTTACCCGGATAGACACTTTTCGCCTCATGTGGATGTTATGTTTCAGGAATCATTACTCTATACCTTAACCCCATGAGACTGAATGTGTCGGCCTGGATCAGTCTGCGCGAACTGCGAAGGATGTTCTTGGTTATTATGCAAAGGCTATAATGTTTGTTTTCTCGCGGGACGGCTCATATTTGTAAATTTAAATATGTATAGGATGTCCCTTAAACATAACAACAATACTTGCTCGATAAAGTTTCTTGAAAGTTATAACTGCTTTTAAAACACAGTAACTACGATTTCGAAATAAATCACATTTTAAAAAGACCATAGAAACATGAGAATGTGTCCATTTAAGAAAATTCCTCCTTTTCCCACAAATGTTCAAATGTCGAAGGCAGATGGTAGATGCTTCGTTTAAAACGTACTTTTGTTAACTTGTCATGAAAAATAAACATAAACATTATGGTACAATCATACTGTATACAATGTATGAAAGACTGATAGTAAGTGTAATGTTCGTTTGTCGTTCAATACAGTATTGTGGCTTATTTATACCACCACAAGACTGTATTGTGGCTTATTTCTACCACCACTAGACAGTATTGTGGATTATTTCTACCACCACAAGACTGTATTGTGGCTTATTTCTACCACCACAAGACAGTATTGTGGATTATTTCTACCACCACAAGACAGTATTGTGGCTTATTTCTACCACCACTAGACAGTATTGTGGCTTATTTCTACCACCACAAGACTGCGGTTTAACCAAATTGTGTGTGGATGTAATGGCCACACTCATGCTATTTATAGAATACTTAATTAAATATCTTGTTAACCTATATAACAACACGTGTTCTATAACATTATGTTCACGAAGAGAACACATATTCACATCGTCAGTACATTCGCACACATTTAATGGTGTTCACATGGTTGAATCCAGTTTAATGTTCGGTGTCATTCAATATAGTATGGTGACGTATAACAGCAACCCCACAAATGTCGGGTTTAATCAAATTGTTCGCATTAGCACTAATCACCATCATGCATTTATTTAATACTAAATGAAAATAACTTGTTAGCCTATATAACAACATAATGTCGTAACTTTTTCTATACCATCTTGTTCACAAAGAGGACAAGTTTCACATCTTCAGCACATTCCGCACACATTTAATGGTTTCACTATGGACGAAAAGAGTGTAATGTTCGTTTGTCGTTCAGCAAAGTATGGTGGTGTATAACATAACTACCACCACAACACTGTCGGATTTAACAAACAATTTCGCGTTAGTATTGACAACTATAATTGGTTTTATTTAATACGGAATTCAAAAAACGTGCTAATATAACAACATGACTGTCTTAACATTTTGCTATAACATCAAGTTCACAATCTTCAAATCCTCAGCACTTTCTGCACACATTTAATGATGTCCAGATGGAAGAAACTAGTTGATGATCGTCTGTCATTCAATATAGGATAGTGGCGTACCATGAATTTCTTACCTTCTTCTATAATAACATGTTCACAACGCGGACCAAATTGCACATCGTCAGCACATTCCGCACACATTCAATGTTGACCACATGTAAGAAACGAGATGCTGCTGTTTCTATCTTCGCACATAACGCACAGTAATATACTTGTAGAGAAGTCTCTCGAGATCTTGAAAAGAGGCCATCGTTATTCCAATTCCCAAGCCTGGTAAAGATACAACGAATCCTGGGAAGTATCGTCCTATAGCCTTAACTAGCTGTATATGTAAAACCATGGAAAAAATGGTCAACGACAGACTTGTTTAGTTTCTCGAAAAGAACAAACTTATTACTACTTTCCAGTCTGGTTTTCGTAAACATAAAAGCACAGTGGATCATTTGATCAGTTTTGAAACTTTTATCAGAGAAGCATTCATTAAAAAGGAGCACGTTGTCTCCGTCTTCTTTTACTTAGAAAGTGCATCTGACACTACCTGATAATATGGTATTATGAATGACCTGTATGATTTTGGCATAAGAGGTCGCTTTGTTTATTTCATTTCTGCTTTTTTAAATGAACGTCAGTTTAAAGTTCGTGTTGGTGATACTTTGTCTGATCCACATGAACAGAAAATGGGTGTTCCCCAGGGATGCATTCTTTCTGTAACACTTTTTAGTATGAAGATTAATAACATTATCAAATCTGTTAACCCTGGAGTTGAATGTTTTCTATATGTTGATGATTTCTGTATTTACTACAGATCAAAACATATGCATACAATTGAAAGATAATTGCAACAAGTTTTGAATAATTTGCAAAAATGATCAAACCAAAATGGCTTTAAATTCTCTAAAAGCAAGACCAAACGTATGCACTGTTGTCAACCTCGTAAACACCACCTAGATCCTGATTTAATACTAGATGGCATTCGTATTGACGTTTTGTCAGAATTTAAATTCCTTGGTTTATTATTCGATCCGAAACTGACTTTAATTCTTCATATAAATTACCTTAAAAATAAATGCCACAAAGCTTTAAATCTGTTACGCATTGTGTCCCATATGGACTGGGGAGCTGACCGTAAAGTTCTCTTGAGACTTTACAGGTCGTCAATACGATCTTAATTAGACTATGCATGCATTGTCTATGGCTCAGCACGACAATCATACATTGCAACACTTGATTCCATTCACCATCAGGGTTTACGGCTAGCCCTGGGTGCTTTTCGAACTTCGCCCGTCAAAAGTCTATATGTAGAAGCCAATGAACCACCCTTATATTAACGCCGACAAAAACTAGCTATGCAGTATTTTTTAAAACTTAAGTCTAACCCTTCAAATCTCCCTCATAGAGTTGTTTTTAAACCTTTATACAAGGAATTATGTTTAAAGAAGGAACGGGTAATACCGCCTTTTGGTATCCGTTACGGTCCTGAAATCGCTAAGCTTGATGTTGCCACAGCAGTTCATAATGGCGATGTGATAACATTTCGGTTGCCAAATAATCCTTCTATATTTTCTGCCGAGTTAAAGGCAATTCATTTGGCTTTGGACCATATTGAATTCGACGATTTTTGGCGATATATTATGTTTACTGACTCATTGTCTGCTATGCAGGCACTTCAGAATGACAAAATAAAATACCCTATTAATGTTAACCTCCTCTCTAAGTTATCGCGTATTTGTGCAACAGCACATGTAGTATTTTGCTGGATCCCCAGTCATATGGGCATTCACTGTAACGAACAGGCTAACTTGGCAGCAAAGTCTGCTCTTTCGCAAAATATTTTACCTTTTAAAATCCCTTTTTCCGATTTTAAACCTTAATACATGTTTTACTTTACGATGAGTGGCAAAGTGATAGGAATGAGCAAGTAAATAATAAACTGCACTCAGTCAAGACAGTACTTGGTTAGTGGCTACCAGCTTTTAGATCCTGTCGCCGAGAAGAAATTGTCCTTGCTCGTTTACGCATTGGGCACACATGGTTAACTCATGCATACTTACTTAAAAGTGAGGAAGCACCTCAATGTATTCCATGTTTTTACACAACTTTCAGTACAGCACATTCTTCTGGAATGTGCTGATTTCGCTCCAATACGTGATACATTTTTCGAGGCTCAAAGTATACGTCAGATCTTTGAGTCTGTCAAACGGGACATTTGTTTTGATTTCCTTACGGAAATTAATATTTTTTAATAAGATATGATTATATCTTAAATCGTGCTTTTGCACATTCATTACTCTTACTGATCCTGTTCCACATTTTCTCAGATATTATTTATCTTTATGTTAAGTATTACATAGTAATGTTGGGCTTGTTTGTCTATATCTTACATTACATTGGTTTACATATTATTTTATATTTATTTTAGGTATCGCATACATCATGTTTGATCATTTCAACATTTACATTAAGTAAATTAATAAGCTCCCAAAATTACCTTTGTTGTCGACGGGCCTTAAAACACCATTCATTCATTCATTCATTTAATACTTTTTAAACTTTCACTTGTGTTCTCGGAATACTCCCCATCTCGCAAGTGACAGACATCGGTTAGAGCATGACTTTGGTAATTGTAAAAACGACTTTCCTATTTTATGCCCGAAACACATGGAGCAGACGATATTACAGAAATAAATTTCCTCTCATGAACTTATTGTGAAAACAGGAAACTTCATGGTATAAAAAGGAAATTATGCCATGCAGTTCCGATGAAGGACATTGTAAAGTTTTCAGCAATTCGATTTACTTGACGTGTTCTCTTTAAATAGAACATCGGTGGATTATCATTATTAATGAAATGATTTTCTGAATTATAATTCATATGATACTTTTGAAATATTGAGAATACAAATTACTCAAAACTGGCGGATCGAATTGCAATATCGGTCACTGAAAATGACTAAGTTATAGAATCCCAGTTAGCGTCTTCTGCTTTTTGCTCGGTCTTAAATGAACCTGTTGAAATTGAAATTCGTATCATATACGATATTTCAGGGTACTTTTCACTGTGCGTTTAGTAGTGTAAGTCTTTTTATTTTAGAATATTTCAGAGACATCAGTTGATTCCTTTACGGAAGATTTCTAGGTTGTAAAATGTCTTTGGCTCACCCAAAACAAGAATAGGGATTATTGCTGTTATGTTACTTTTATAAGGAAAGTTATCATTAAATTCCATTTTGTTGAAATCGTAAAATGTTGGCCGATATCCTGTGTACAAGAATATATATCTTCATGGCTTATCTACGCTTTTTGTTTTCGCGTGGTCATTGTCATTTTGCTTTATGCTGCTAAAAGAGTGTTTACATCTTCACGGCCAAAGAATACCAGAAGATCTATGTTCTACATGCCTTTTTCCTGTGAAGACTTCCCCTCTTCTATAAGTATAGATCCAAACGATGTTTCTGGATAATTCGTGAGTTGATTGAACAATATTATAGAACGATAATCAAAAAGCCAGGAATATATAATGATCACAAGGTAAGAATGCTCAACGATAAACTAGTAGCAACATGACTCAATGATGGAAAACGTCTAAAGATTATTAACGAGCATAGCTCGTTATGAGGTTTAACCTTAATAAGGAGAAATTTCCTATATTCAGTATGAAAACAAATTGGGCGCAAAGATACTACATTTATTCATATCCGGCCGACGTCACATCCGTCCAAATCAAGCTGGTTCCCGAGATAACGACAATAACTTTTTTGTTTACAGTAAAGGCTGATAACCAGAACCTATCGGCTACGATTCCCTTTGTTTTAGTTAAGAATGTTTATCTCTCTCGTTTTCGTAACATATATTAACACAGACAATATCATTTTGGTGTTCTTGTAGGTAAAGATATAAGATCTAGCTGTATTGTAAATTTGAATGTTTTGCATTCATTGACGGATGTTCCTGGCGATGGAATAACTGTCTGATCCAAGATGCTCTTCGTGGTTAATTTGTTTCACTAGATCAATGACAATGCTTCACAGACCTACTAAAGTCGTCAGTCCTTCTGACAAAACTCCTTTGGACGGTCAAAGATCGATGCAAACATTGGTTGAACATACACCCTGTGACACAAATCAGAGACATGTATTTATGTCTCTGCCCAAATACACCAAAACAATGTTAATGTTTGTGACAGACAACAAATATAAGATGAAAGGTGAGATATTTTGCCATTAAACTGCAAAAGTTTCTTTTAAATTCTCAATTCCTTTATTCTAGCTATCACTATTTGTTACGTTAGTGATCCGGAACTCCCACGCTTACTCTATGATGTAAGAAATAAATATGACCCTAAGTCCCTATGCATAAATATCACAAAAATAGCACATAAGAAAGTAAATCTATTTTTAGAAGTGTTCTTCGAAGTTCTCGAGTGCAGATTGTTTACACATTTAATGACGTAATATCTTACGTGTCTACTGCATGGCATCCACTTCATTTGTTAGTGGTGAACACATTTGCAATGTGGACGGAATATTTAATGGCTAATCAGGTAAAACTAACAGCTTTTTAGGCGAAAATAAAACAAGACTAGACGTCCCCAGTGTATTCAAGAGACATATCGGGTGTCCAAAAAAGGAAGTCTGAACAATTTTCTAAAATACTTGACTGGAGACACATATCCGTGGCCGAGACGGATATATATAGGCATGCCTTGTGCTGTGTGTTTTAAACAAAATTTTAAAAAATGTTTTTACAATTGATAAAAGGATGTGATAATCAAAAATTAATCTTAACAAGGCACATTGCATGGAAAGTAGCCAGAAATCTCGACCCAAAGAATTCTCAACCCCCATTATCGGATTATATAGGTGTGAATGGATGGTTTAACACACAGGTGTCATAAACAAAAGACTGATTATTGATACTTACTTACCTGTTGATTGATTATTTAAATGATCTCGATGTGTTCTAAATAGTTAATCTGCTGCGGACGACTTTGAAAACATTTGGTGAGAAAAGGAGAATATGTACATGACAGGTTGACTTCTGGCTAAGGTATAGTTATATTAATGAATAAGGAAGATTGTGAGAAAAGGAGGAAATGTCCTCTATCAAACAATACTTCAAATCTTAAGAATACTTTGAAAACCATGATATAGGATAATTTATAACAATGTTGAAACATACATCATTATTACATTACGTTTTTATATTAGAAAATGAATATCATGTATTTTTTAAATGCCCTAGATACTCAGATTTACGTCAACAAATTCTATTTTCTTGGTACTCCGGTGGAACTGATCATTTAAATTTTTACAAAATTCTACAATTAAAGGACACTTCCAAAATAAGAAAAATCTCATATTACATATATTGTATTTTAAAAAGAAATGAATTACAAATATAGCATGGATATTGTATACGTAACTCACATAATTTGTTGTAAAAAATGTTATGTATTGTGGGCCGGAGGCCTTTATTTACAAAATAAAACTTTGTAACTTTGTAACTTTGTACATTAATCATTATCTAAATGTAGTGATTATACAACAAAAGAACCATCATCCATTCACACCTATATAAACTGGGATCTAAATTGGGGTCGAGAATTCTGGAAGCCGTCAGGACCACTGCGATGCTTTAAAAGAATCCACCCTGCAGCTAAACATCATTCAAGTAAGTATAGAAACATCTTGCAAAACAGTTAAATCTTAAGAATTAGAAAATGCACAATTGATTTTAATTCAAAAGCATTGTGAGAAGTATAATTGCATATTGTCAACAATTTGACATTTTTTCACAATGCTTTCAAACATCATATGCTGTAAGGTCAAATGTCATCTTCATAAGATAAACACAAATGTAAGTTACATCTGTATCATCAGTAATTATAATAATCCTATGTCAATTAAAATGTTGATTTATCTTTGATTGTCAACAATATCTGTATAAACCCCTCAATGGCTACTTTTTCTGAACACAAGTGAGGAATTGGCCCCTTTTCAAAAAAGTATAGAAGCATCTTTGCCCAAATATACTCAAATGAAAAATGTATAAAAATACCAAAATACACCGGAATCCTGAAAGTCTACCTAATTCTTAAAAAAATGCCCCAAATATCTGAATCAGAATTCAGTGAAGATTGGGATTTTCCGCACAAATTGGGCGAGAACTGGTTGTATCTCCAGAACATTGAGCGTGATTAATATAAGATTAAAGCTTGTTTCCCAATTGATGTAAAAAAGATAAGTTTAAAGTCACTGGTTTAAAGGAATAATCTTGATAAGACTGCACAGGGGTACAAACTGGTCTAAAACAAAACTGGTTGCAGAACCCAAAGTTTGGCTTTTTGACATAACTAATATACATGTATATTGTTTTCAATTCTTGTCTATTTTTTAAATATTAGGTTATTTAAAAGGAAAAAGGTATAAATAGTGTTTGTAATCTCATTCTTTAATTTATCATTTCATTTTATATAATATTAGTGATTTGGTCTGTTACTGACCCACTACGGAAAAATAGGAGGTCTGGGGTAATATTCTTTCCTGCATACACATCAAAACAGTAAATGGATTGAGATCAACCTGTACAATCATGGAATCACAGATGTTATGGCGATACTGGGAGAAGAAGAACATATAGGTAGTTAGTGATATACCCGTTAGTCATTGGTGCCTGTCAAAACAATGAAAATTG
This sequence comes from Serripes groenlandicus, assembly GCA_031761405.1. Lineage (NCBI taxonomy): Eukaryota > Metazoa > Mollusca > Bivalvia > Cardiida > Cardiidae > Serripes > Serripes groenlandicus. The sequence goes on from JASEVX010000028.1 coordinate 602,491, forward strand.
CATGCATCTTTGACTGTGGGATATAACTTCCTGCATCAACATCAAACAAGGGAATATATTGAGAGAAACCCATTTACTGATGGAATTACAGCTGTTATGACGAGGACAGGAAAAGAACTTCAGCTGGTTACCTTTATTACTAATGGATTCATACAAGGTAATCTTTATTAATGGATAAGTTTATCAAATCATATCAAGCTTGTTTTATCTAATTAAATGTAGTATATAAAGGAAGTCCTGTTTTTTTATTGCACAGTTTGTGTTTTTTATGATCAGGTTTTGTCTGATGTCCTTTGGTCACACACCATCAACAATTGCCTTGTGAACAATCTACAGGCAACATTTTACAACATCCAATGTGAATGAAAGTTTATCAGAAAATCATCTCCATCAAATCTTGGCCAAGTTATAGACTGGGTCCTGTGAGGTGAAAAACTAGGTTTCAATGTCAATTTGAAGGAACATATTGAAAACACTCTGGGTGCCTTATTTTAAAGTTAAGCATGTTGAAATGTTTTCAGAATAACTGTTTTGATGATATCTAGGCTAAGTTTAAATATATTCGGTCATAAACTAGGTCATGTTGGGTCATAAACTAAGTCACTCCACCAAATTGAAGGAAAATCTTGTTAGTCTAGAAACCACACTTTGCCTTGAGAAGCTTGAGGCTTTGTCAGAATGTTTGTCTTGACAATATCTAGACCTAGTAAGAATAAGGGTCATGGTGGGTCAAAAACTAGATCACTAGACCAAAATGAAGTAACATTTTGTTAACACTCAGATATTTTGAATGCTGCATTTTTTATTTTAACATGTTGAAATTTTGTCAGAACTGATGTTTTGGTGAAATCTAGACTAAAATGTAGGTCATGTTGGATAAAAACAACAATGAGGTCCAAAGAAAAACATTTGAGAAAAATCTTGAAAACAGCTTGACCTCAAGGTTTGATTCAGCATCTTGAAACTTTGTCAGAATGTTCACCTGATGATTATTGATATCTAGACCAAGTTCAAATATTGGTCAAGTTGGGTCAAACATAAGGTCACTAGACCAAATTAAAGGAAAATCTTGTTAACACTCTGACAGCTGTTCTTTTAATGTTAGCATGTTGAAACTTTGGCAGAATAGATGTTTTGAACATTGCTTTTAACCCAGAAACTATGTCACTAAGCCTAATTGAAGGAAGGACTTGTTTTCACTATTTACTTTTTTTACCTTTCTGTATTGATTATGTTCATGTGATGAATTGAATGTTAACATTGTTGAAGATTTGACTTTGCACCAAGAGATAAAGTAGGAATAGTGTACAACAGCTGTCTCAGTTCCGACAGCTTGAAACAGATTCCTTTATCATGGTAGTCACATACCTACAGGTTAGACCCATTACAGACGCTGTGCTCGTGATGAGGCTTTGCCTTTTTCATATTAAGTATTTGTCATTCTCCAAAGGGTACACATTTAGAGGTACAAATGCATGAAGCGACAACATGTGTAATCATTAGACAAAATCAGTCTGCAAACAAGCTAACGCAAGAATTTGAAATATTATCAATGTCCAATTATTGAGAGTTTCTCTTAACAGAAAAAACGCTAAAAAAACAAATTTTAGAAATAATGACTTAAACATATACCGAGTACAGTTAAGAACTTTATGTAATTGACAATCTGAGTGGAACGTGATTGGATCGTGAGCGTGATGGGAACGAAGTTGGAACGCTTTAAGAGCCGAACGGAATTTTGCGCTCTGAACGAGACTATCATAATGAATGAAAGCATCCAATCACATGAATGCTTCGCTCATTGAGCGGTTGCAACAATTAACTTGATACTTATTATACGAAATTACTTTTGATCGAAAAAAGCATTTACATTGAGCGTAAAAAAGCGATCCATTTTATCGGAACAGAAAAAAGAAATCACAATGATTTGAACGACTGAACGCTGTAAGAGCAGTTCGGATCACGAGCTAAACAGCTAAAAACATCATGAAATTGACAATCTGAGCGGAACTTTATTGGATCGTGAGCGTGATTGGAACGATCACATGAATGCATATCGCAATTGTGTTCAGAGAGTTAAGCGTCGTTGTCTGTCGGGCCAACGACAGCGACCGCATATATGGTACTTTCTGTGCTAATGCATTCCTAATCTAACCAAAAACCTTTAATTGACAACAATAGATACATGTTTTACGTTGGGCTCCAATGATGACGACGTATTTATACTTCCACAATATATTACCTCATTTTAACCAATCACATTGTACGTTATGAAAAAAGTTATTAGGCTTCGGCTTATATGATTATTCCCTTTTAACCAATATAAGTGTGTCTAGCAAGGGACAAAGCCATCAACAAAGTTCAAGCGACACACATGGGACTATTATGATCCGTAAGTTAATTAACGTCGTAGTTACCGCTCTATACACATATTTTATTATTTTTATTTATATAAGAGTTGTTCTTAGATTGAAATAAACGAAGCCTGCGAAAATATCATGTCGTTAATATGTTGATCAGCTACATGTATAGCTACATGTGAGTCCTAGAAACAGCACAAATCGGTTGATTTTACCGGTTTTTCCAGTTCTAAAATTAGCACATATTAATCTTAAGAGCAAGTTAGTATTTTAACGCCAATTGTTGAACTTTATAAACACACAGCAGCTATATTCGTCTCGATTTTAATTTTCCTTTTCACTATTGACGAAACATGAACATTGATACGCAGGCTTATTCGAAATTAGACGAATACGCCCAACGACCTATTTATAGACCTTTCGTAATGTTCGTTTATAATCATTGTGGGGATTCTTCAATACACAAACTAATTTTAAAATAGCTTTGTAACGAAACCAACGGGATTGAATTTGTACTATTTATAGTATCAACATTAAAGTATGGTTTTGTCCAATATTTTATCAACAATTCTCTTACATGAGTATATATTAAGACTTGTCTTTAGTTGTTTATACATTATAATGGTCAAATAGCAGCGTTCCCATTACAATTAATCAGTAAATGTGTCAGTATGACATGTGACACCAGTATATGATAAGAACAGTAGCCACTAATTTATATCCTGTATCTTCAAAACGATACGAAACTGATGATTTAACACACTGTATGACACGACCTTGAAGATGATTACATTAACATGTTTAAGATGGAAACATAACACCTTGCTACATAAAATTAATCTGCAGCAAACGATTTAAATATCCAGAAACAAATAGAAACCTCTATAAAAACAAGGATACATGTTTTTGGTAACATTGAAAACATTGTGACAAATGGTGCATTACCGTCTATGCTGACATCTTAAGTTGCAGACTCTATGGCAGCATGTATGCTGTGATTTGTCATTCTTAGTAAGACCCTTTACTACACATACTTATGATCAATGTGTTTTTGATGAAGTCTGTGTTGGCTATTCAAAGGAGGAGTCACGTAGCTTTTATTCAAATGTTGGCCACAGCAATTGTCAAACCAACTTTGTTTTTCTTTAAAACTGTTTAAAATAAATGTGCAAATAGATCATAGTGTCAGTATGAGCAGAATGTTTCAATTGAGCAATAATTCAATAATGTAGGGTCCCTATGCCTTGTGGATACTCAATAATAATCGCAGCAGCAGTGTGTCTCTTGTTTAATCCGTAAGAGCCGGCTTAATATATCTGAACTATTGGAGTCCAAATAACTCTTGAGCTCCTGCAGGTGAGGTTGCATTAGTTACACTACTTATATATATTTATCTCGATGTAAAATATCATCGTTCCTGTCTGCCGCGTTACAACTTTAGCTTTTGAAAGCGGCGCAAAACACAAATGAAACAATTTCATAATTTACCAACATCGCTGTAAAATCTGGACTTTAGTTTTTAGGAAATGTTCCTTTTTTTGTGAGAAATTAATCCAAACGAGTAAGCAATGTCTAAGAATGTTATCACAGATGTGAACCTTAGGTACTTCATGTTATGCATGTAACGGTGTATCAATTGACATGTGCAGTTGTGTGAGTAAAATTCAACAAAGACGAAGAAAGGGTAATGAATCGATAGCTAATTGAGATAATTTTTGGTTTACCTCCAATTTTATATAAGATAAAAATAATACCCTGTTTAAGAACTGTAGCAACATTAGCGTAACAATACATCAAATCAAATAAAAACATTACGTTATGTTTTAAGAATAGTCTACCGTGGATGAGACGTTCGTTATATTCCTTGTCAAACCCACACTTTTTGCCAGTTGTTAATGATGAAACGGCAGATAACAGTTCATTTTGCGAAATGTGATCCCCATCCGCAACAATAGACTCTTCCATAATGCTATTAACACAATTTGTGACGAACTCGTAGTGCATTCGGTCATAATTTGTGCTCTCAGTATTTGAGTAAAGGGTTGCAAATTGACGCCCCCATTCACGGCACGTTTTTACAGGGTCACGGGAATGTTATAATACAAACACAATTAACTGTACATTTCTACTACAAATCACACACAAAATACGTTTTTGAAAATATGTGCTCGATATGTGAACTTAACATAGATTATATTTAAAACAAAACTATAATGACACAGACCCGTTGTGTATGTGCTCATAATATGAGTGTTTGTTTATGTTACCAGACTGATTCATCTAGGGTTATCTAACACAAAACTACAATTGCTTAGAAAAGTAAATCATATTGAAATTGAAGAGACGAATCAAATTGAGAATTCTAATTTGTGTACGAGTGAGCGTCAACTAGTGACACACTTATCATAAATATTAGTCATACCCCTTTTTGTTCTGTAAACATGTTCAGGTGATACAGTTTACGTTTTAAGAGGAATTGAAATTTAACTCGGTCAACGTCAGCCCACATTTAATATACTTTAAACGAATTACGCAAGTACAGCAAACTGATTTTAATCCGTGTATATGCACCATACGATACGCTTAGCGCTAAAGCTATTCAGACATCACACAGAAATTATTTGGTAAAAGTACGTATACCTACTGCTATAAATTGCCTTTTCTTGAACTGTCAAATCATGACAATACACATTGGTATATACTTAAGGAGTAAACATCCGGTATTATGACCCACAATACACGGAGGAGATAAGGTGCAGATTAAACACACCATTTAATGTAACTGTATAGCAATCATATACGGATGATAATTGCCTTTATAATGTATCCATTTGTTCTTATTATAAGGGAAAGATGCAAAAGCTTTTCTTCAAAAAATAACAAGTTATTTTATATTTATATAAAAGGGCAGGTCGCAAGATTTTAGTCGTAAATTTTACAAATATCAAAGAACTAAAGCGGACGTGAAACTATTCGTGTCGTATCTGGATAATTGAGATATGTAAATACCGATCGGGATTTCTAGTCTACAGGTAGTTTCAAAGAATGTGGGCTACTTAACAAAAACACAATCGAACTGCTATATTATAATGTGACATTTATCAAACGTGATCAATGGTGTTGTAAGTTGTGTCCATATTCAGATAAACGCAAAATGTGCTACGTGTTTATTGAATCCGACTTGTTTCTTTTAACATAATCTAATTTAAAACACAGTGACGTAGATATTGACTGTTCGTCTTCTGTGGTAAGATACAAGCCTTATGCGGACATTATGGACATGGATACATTAAACGTTAACTTTTAAGGGAGGTACTTTGCTTAAATATTTGGTAACTATTGAATTATGAATACTAATTTGATCCGCATTAAAAAAAGGGTATTTTAAGTCACCAAAGTCAAATACGATTAATAGATACGTGTGTACACAGACAATATCAAACAACTATTTAAGTATCACATATCAAGCTGTAAGAAAGACAATTTTCCGTTGTGAAATTAAGCCAACAGTTTTCTGTCGATAATCTGTGGGTAGTGTCTTCAATTGTTTTTGTCACATTAGTATCGTCTTTGACAGAACAATAGAAGGTAATTCAAAACCAGCTGAACACATTAAAGGTATATTTTACACTAAGGTAACTTTTCAATAATGTACATCTAAACAGGCTTAAATTGGCAAGTCGGTAAATGTCCCTTTTCATGAGGCCTTCCAATAATTTGCTTGACTCGTAATACTTGCGAAAGGTTGAGACTAAGTCGGCTCTCTGCATTCTCAGTTTTGTTAGAACTATTACTGAGTGTGAATGTATAATTGAGTCCATGATGCATCCTTTGACAAAACCCTTTATCTAATTAAACTTCAGGTGAACAATTCACTGAGCGTCAATAGCGAAAAACGCGGCACAAATATATAGTTAAATTAATTGGTTATGCATTTATAATAAGTCAGTGAAAATAAAACAGACTATATTAATATTCTAATAGAATCGACCTTTGCTATCGTGTAAGCACAATTATTTTGAAGGAAATACTAATGCGCTTTTACGTTCAGTTTGCATTAGTTCGAAGCCTACATCCAATGTACCTGATTAATACCCCGTCCGTACTCTTGCTAGAAATTATAGTATAGTGGGCTCACAATTATTGTCAAGAAATTAATTAAAAGATTCAATGGTCTAATGAAAAAGACATACAAAGAAAATAGGAAAACAGTAGCAAGTGTTTGATAAATATCATGTCGAATACGAATTATATTAGATTGGTGGATAATCTATGTTAACTGTAATAGTTTAACATGCTCTTTAACACGTGTATATTTCATTAAAATACGTTTTCGTCCTCAATATATCAATCTAATTTTGAATATATTCTGCATGAGGGTTACAAGAAGTCCCTCATGTGACACATCCATAGTTTGGCATTCCTTAACCCTTTCCAACACGTATGCATACGCATTCTGAGACATCTGACTACATTTGATATATTTTTTCAAAAGCTTAGTTTATTTCAAAGTCATCTGCTGCAGTTGTATTGTATTTAGAAAAGGGTTTGTTATCACATTAGGAGTATATCACAATATAATTCAATTCAATTACTGCATCATGTAAGTACGAGGCTTGCCAATTACCATATAACACTATAATGGTCCACTCATTTCCTTGGTTTTATGTAACGCTACTATATCAGTGTGTATGTTAGCCATTGTTGAAGGTAAGGAGTATATACTAAGTCGTTTACAAACATTAAACTGAAATGCTTTTACCGTTCAGTCTAATGTATAAATAGATCGACAAATACACTGCATAACCCATTATCTTGCTTTACGTGACATTAAAAGAACTTTGTTCACACTTATATAAATAGATCCAAACAATGTATTGGATTGTCGGTGAAGAAGTATCATGAATGAAATAAATAACCATTTTCTGCTGTACACGACTTTAAAGGAAAAATCTCTCTTGTTATACACAAATTTAAATTGCTAATATGTACAGTACACATCACGATCAACCTGCATATTTGTCTAATCTTCATTTATATTGTCCGCTTCTTATTTTTCAGTATTGTTTAAAGCTACTAGTCCATACACTAGGCTAACAGTGGATACTCTATAAATCAATCGTAACATGGTGTTTTCTATATTTAGGGCAACTGCATAGTCCCACCTCTGACATTTTGTCGGTCATTTTTGTTCACACTCGCTCTCCAAAACTCGAAAAATATACAAAGAGTATGTAGTTACATTTATCGAACTGTATTAAAGTTGGGAAGTAGTTAAAAATATATTTAACTCCGTATAAATAAGGTATGGTTGTATTTTGGAAATGCTGTCACTATTTTCGAATAAACACAATAGTACTGACATATATATTACTTTGTTGTTTACGTGAACAATAAAAAGAGTTAAAGCTCGCTGTGGATTATTCACTATTCGATTTACCCTTTCTGTACGCATGAAAATGCATTACGTCCTAGTTGACATTGTCAATTCAACATATACATTCTGTAACATGGTTTAGTCTTGTGTTAAATGATAAAGTTGCAATGTCTATTTAACTAAGAGCAGTTCTGAATAAAAACGTATATGCTTCTCTGTTTAAATCGATGTACGTTTTTTTTCTGTCTTACATGTTTATGTGACAACAATGCAATAAGTGTTTTCGATTCATATACGGTAGATGAACCACGTGAACATCCCTACCTTATATGACCTGAATGCAATCAGAAAACGGCCCATCTGCAAGCGTAACTTGAAACAACCATCCTAAACGAGACAACGATGAAAAACATAATTAATTAATGCACGTGGCATCGAACGAGAGGAGACGATTAAAGGATTAAGACGGTGCATTGGAACAAAACCAAACAGTGTTGATCGCATCGGGTATTTGAACATCTATTTTAAAGAAGATATCAATAAGAACCTGTCGCCAAGATATGATGACATTTCGTAATTGAAAGTAAGGAACAGCAATACGTTTGATATACCAACTACTTTGCTTGATTTACAGACTGGAAGATTTGTAAATGATACAGTTATCTGTTATAAATATGTGCGCTCGACTTAATATGTTGAAGCAAAATCTAGCGTGACCTTTAGCATTGCCAATCCGACATATGGACAAGAAATGTTATATTAACAATGCTTACGCCTTGCGAAGTTGTTTTACAACTAGTGTGCACAATATCGTAACGAATTGATTTTGAACTCTCATATGACAATGTTTAGATTCGTTACTCATAAGGTTCAAGTACATATATGTAACCCCCTATGAAACTCTTTAACTTAAAAAAAATAGCAACATAAAAAAAAAATAAGTTTCCAACATTTTCAAATAATTAAGACTTTAAAGTAACACTAGCTAGAAAGAGTAATCATAGTACACCTATCAATAAATACGTGCACGTATTTAAAATCTAAAATACATTAAATAAAATACTTTACGCATTAAACCTTACACCTCCAAGTTGCTTGTTTTTGTTTTTCTGACCTAGATTTAAAGTTTAAATTTATAAGAAATTATCACATATCATATTTTGTATGTAAACAACTTTTATTAATCATTGAATGTAGTATGCTAAACAATATGCAAAGTAAGAGTAGTTATGTAATTGGTTTTAGAAATATCATTTAAAAAAAAAATACACGTAGGGTTAGGTTTCTGAACTTGACACGTCCATTGTAGATTGTATTAATACATATGTAAGTTCAATCTTAACAATGACATATGACTTGTCAGGAAGAAGACATGCACTCTAAAATATCTTTATGATAAAGGAATGTTTTCTGAGAATCTCAACCCTAACGGGATTTGGAATTTTGCCATTAATGTCCTGATCACGGGATCAGGGATTTGCTGCTTAGTTTTAATTAGCCCAGTCACATCAGACACAATTCCAAAGTGTTTTATCAATCAAGAGTTGTTTTAAGTGTTTGTCGGATTGCTACTACGACGACGAAGTGGATCAAAACCGATGCATCAATATCAGTTCAATTCATATTGGTTTATCTTTGTTTTGTGCTTAAAGTCAATTAAATAAATAGAATGCTGGATTGTCAATTTAAATTCAATTTTATTAAGTTAAGTGTTATTTAAACATTGTCATTTCAATTTTCAAAGCGTCATCGTAGTTGTATATATATATATATATACATATATATGTAACATCACACTCGACTCGTAAATAATCACAATGTGTATTACATATGTACACATAGTGATAGTGTACTTTTCTGATAGTCGATGTAGTGTGATCAGACGTGAACGTTAACCTTTTCGGAGATACAAGAACATGTTATTACTGTAAAATGAAACGGCATTACTAACATAAATTAGTTTAAAATGAATGATCTGAGTGATATCAAACAAATTCTGAAACAATTGAAACTATTGTTTGTGTGTGTATTTCGTCTGCTATTGAATGGAGTATAATAATATAAGAGCTTTTTTTTTTTATTATTTAATAAAATAATATATCGTATATCTCACTCAGAAGTGCAATGTAAACCTGATCATGCCAGAATTGTCGATATACATACTAAACTTATATTTTAAACTGAAATATTAGCTTTGATGGTATAACCATTATCGATGTAGGAGAATCTATTTTTCATGATGAAACGATCTACTGAAAACATCAACATAGTGCTCGACTTTATTAGAAATAATTAGATAAATGATCTGAACACAATTTATTTTAGCCGTGGCATGCTTTATTTAGGATATATATATCTTTTCCAGTGATATATCGATTCTTATATCACGATTTTGAGTTCATATGTGAAGTAATTAATCTCGAAGGCCGAATGGCTTGAGTGATTGATTACTACACACCTGAACGACAAATCGTGATATAAGAGCCGGCATATCACTCAAAAGGAAATATATTTCCATTCTATCACTTTTTTCATAACTTAAAGGGATACGGCTTAATTATATCTTTTTCAAAATTCCATACACTCATTATGGGCATTTCTTTTACTGTATCGTGCTAACACAACGTTTTTGACCGTTTAACAGTATGCTGTTACATGACACGCGCGTCTAAAATGTTTTGCATTCACGTGCATGACGTCATTTAAAACTATAACGTCACCTGTATAATTCATCTTTCCAAACAGCATTGGCAGCAACAGATATTTACTTCATTCATAAAATGTCAAACCCAGCGTAGTAACGCATGCGCACTAAAAAGCGTTGTATGGAATATACGCGGTAGGGAATTTCACAGCCTAAGTTAGTTGCGGAAGTTTATATAGTGATAAACTGTATGATTGGACACGCTCAAATCCCTTTTGGTTATAGAAGAGAAATTGTCAATAATGTAAGAATGTTGTATATAACAGCCCGTCACAGAAATAGTTATATGCTGTTTTATGTTCAGACATGAGTCCGTATAAAAAATACTGCATTATTTCGAAATGTAAACTTGTATTTATATATATTCATTTTATGTATTTGGGACATAATTGAAACAACTCAATATAATTTTACACTAGTAATATGCATAACGTTTCGAAGAAAATACAATTAAGATAATTAGTTAAATAAAACACATAATCAAATACGTTTCCGTGCAACTTGAAAAGTTATGATATCTTAATATTTTTTCTAGAATTATTCGAATTATCTGTGCACATTTATTGTCAGAGGCTAACCACGATATCAACTATACGAGCAACGCAACGAGTAACTCGTGTACTGTGGACGACTTATAGTTTAGAAAGTCTATCAATACAAATAATACAAAAATCTCGACTATTCGTGGATACATTTAACAGCAAAACCAGCTATTCACTAAAGTGTAATAGTTTATTAAAGAAAAAAAAAGAATTTTAAAGTAAAATTAATGTGTTATATTATTAACAGAGAAATAATGTATTTGTATTATAATCTGGATACAACACGCAATTTCCTGAACATTATTCTATTTAAATTATGATAAATCCGGCTCAATGTATAAGGTTAACGCAAATACAAATGAAAATTCTTAGATATTTGAAGTATATTCAAATTCAGAGTTTAGGAAATAAGTGTAGGGTTTTAATAAGTGTACGAGTGAGTGTCAGCTAGTGTCACATTTTCACTGAGAGTGAATAGCAAGTGATCATACTTTTGCTTTGTTCTGTTACTATGTTCAGGGGGTACTCGTACACACAACATTGAAGGTGAATTAAAGAGTAAACCGTTTATTGTTAAACCGCTTTTTTACATCCTTAACAAGACTTGTAAATTTACAGTACTCCCTTATATCTTATCTCTGTCTATGTATGCGCATTAAGTTACACATTATGCTAAATGTGTTTCGTAATGATCCGCCTGCCTTGCTATAACAAAATAAACTGAGAAGATTCGATACAGATTAAACACACCTGTTTATGAAACTTGATATACATAACCATGTCATATAATGTATTTCATGACTTTGATAATATCCCACCAGCTTGTGTTATCAATATTTAAGCGCAAAGCGTAAGAACTTAAAGAAATAACACGTTTTATTTATTAAAGGGCAAGTCTGAATCCATTTGTCTGTCGTCTTTTGTACAAGTAGCAACATAACTAAATTGGATATAACACTTTCTGTGTCGTTTCCTGCATATTTAACGGGTATGCACATTCCGTTGGAATTTGCCAGACTATATTGTACTTTCACAGATCGTGACAAATGATGCATACAATATGATTTGTTTTTATAATTACAAAGTTATATTATTTAACGGTAAGGTGCTTTTACCGAAACATTTCTATCGTATGGTTGAATCGGTTTAATGCTTTAATGAGTTGCGTGTTTATTATATCCGACTTGTTACTGTGAATGTAAACGGAATAATTACACAGGGAAGAAGACAGTGAATTACATTAAAACTTGAAAGGATTCAATTTGTATGGCTCATTACACTTATAAAGATAGTATGTGAGTAAAAGGGGTACTTTACTGTCATTTTAATTGAATAAATGACACTGATAACACTCATTACAAATCTCTCAAATTTATTACAGTTTAACTTGTTTTGATTTAACGAGTAGTATTTACCTTTGTGTATATACAATATCACATGTGCAATATCAAACTATACAAAATAAACAGAAAATGCATGATTTTAAAAGGTAAACAAAAAAATAAAAGCAAAGTATACAATAAAACACGAGTACTAATGTATCGCATTTTATACTCAACAAAAGAAAAGTAAACGTTGTGAATTTCAGCCCAGTGTTATCGTTCGAACAAATATATTTACTGCGTCTTCAATATGTGTTATATCAGTAACGCCTTTAAATCTGTCTAATATATTTTAAAACAACGGCAAATCGATACTAGCATTATATATCATTGGATGCCTATCCCACGCTACAAAGTAAAATGACAATAATGTACATTTAGATCGTTAGATAGGGCAAGTATTAAGTATTCTAAAATATTTATTTAAAGCTTTAACCCTATGTCGACTCTGTGCATTCTCGAATTATTAGAGCATTCACTGAACGTTTACGTGTAATATAGTCCTAGATGTATCTTTTGACCATTTTTTTTTTAAATTTGATGTGAACACTTTACTATGAGTCAACATCCTTATATTGCACACAGCGGCAAAAGTGTTAAGACATCTGACATGGTTATGCATTCATAATAGGCACTACAGTCATGGTGCAGTGCCCTTTGGCAAGGCACATTTTCTAGCCTAGTACTGGTTTGTTTATCCAGGGATCATGAATAAGTGAACTGACGTCGTGATATAACTGAAATAATGTTAACAACGGCGTAAACTCCCAATAAAACAAACAAAGCATTCATAATAAGACAGTTGCACTAAAATGGAAACCTACTATATCCTAAAAGAACGACATTTGGAATCCTGAAATCAAATTCGATTTTGAAGGTAATACTTATGAGGTTTCAAGATCAGTTTGCATTTGTTTTAAGTCTAAAATAATTCACCATGATAGCGTTGAATATCCTGCCCCTACTCTTGCAAAAGTCGTGTTAGAAATTGAATCAAATTAGACTCGAAATCATTGTCTAGAATTTATGAAAATGTGCAATGATTCAATAAAATAGAAACACAAGCTAAACAGGAAAACAATGAAAAAGGTTTGACTCATATCATATCGAATATAATGATATCGAATTGTCATATAATGTTTTTATCTGAAGTAATTATGTAATTGCTTATGTTACTTGTTAGCACTAGAAACGTTTTCCTCCTCATTGTATCAATTTGATTTTGATAAGATTACGGATGAGGGTCTATATAAGTCGCTCATGGGATTTTTTTTTCAATAGTTTGACATTATGGTGAATACAAACAAGTTCATTTGTCAGCAGCCGATTTTAAAGTAAATATTAAATATCTAAGTATCATACGTATGTTATTAAGTAGCGTTCATAGAATGTTCAACTGAAAATCATAAAATGATACATTCACTGTACCGTTTAACAAGAAACCTCCCAAACACTGCATAATTGACATCGAAGATACATATTGGGTGTTTGTCGAAACATATCGTTACAATATAATATTGCTTTTAGATGCTTTTTCGATAAGCACTGCTATTCATTTTCCATTGTTTACATATAATTAACCTTAACCGGACTCGTATAGGAAAACGATAAAACAGAACACTTAATTGAAGTTGCTATATAACACAATTTATTTAGAACCATTGGTTATATAATCTATCTATCTATCTATCTCCTTCTCTCTCTATCTTTCTCTCTATATATGTGTATCTCTCTATCGCTTTCTGTCTATATGTCTGTCTGTCTGTAAGTCTCTGTATGTCGTTCTGTCTGTCTGCTGTCTGTTTGTCTGTATGTTTGTCTGTATGTATGTATGTCTGTCTGTTTGCCTGGTTGTATGTGTGTGTGTGTGTGTGTGTGTGTGTGTGTGTGTGTGTGTGTGTGCGTGTTTGTGTGTGTGTGTGTCTCTCTCTCTCTATATATATATATTTCGTTTCACTTTCGGTTTGTATGTGTGTTTTCTTTCCTAACAAATTATCCCGGTTTGTGTTGTTTTAAAGTTTCATTTTTAGCATCATTCTAGGACATAGATTGTGTTTACTGTTGTATAATCAAGCTTAGGCAAACCTATCCCGTCACATAGTAAAGCAAAGTTAAACAATTTCGGAATTATGGATGTTTGCCTTTTAATTGCTTGACTCGTTAGCATATACCTTATAATGCATACAAAACAGTGACCGCCATAGCATTATGCACACTTTCAGTACAAATCATCTCTGTTAGTCAGGAACTGTGTTACAAGAAATCTCCTTTTAAGTGTCGTGTCAATAGATAATGTAAAACGGAGGGTAAACTTTCTCTGTCAATACAACTGCCATTTAACTTGTCGACCTTTGTTATTTAAATACTTCTTCAATTTGTTTGATTAGTTTATAATAAAGATAATATATTTTTAAATCAGAATTGATTTTAGTGATAATTTGTTCATTTTTTAAATCCATTTAATAATATTCTCTATATGAGCCATTCATTGCAAAAAGATACACGTTGGCATTTGTGTAGTTTTAGATCAGTTAACTATTAGTTAATACTTCACAATTAACTTACAAACATAACACGACTAATATTTCATGGGCGAAAGATATTGAACTATCCTACAACGTATATAATTACACCCTATTAATATAAATATGCACACGGTAAACTGAAAAGTGAAAAATAAAAAAAAAAACTTTTTGTCTGTACTTCATATGAATATTTTAACTTAAAGATTCTATAGAACAGATATTTACCGTTCTGTTGAAAACATAACATTAATGGGTATATACATATGTAAATAGCGCTAGATAAGAGGCAATGCAATGTTCTAAAATCCTTATTTGACACTCCAAACCTATAGTATTGGAACTCAAATGAACCGTCTCATTGAGGCAATTATTTTAATAATCCAGCTTTATCAAGTCCTATAAATGTCTACACATACACGTGAATGATTTATTTTGATTATTAAAGCAACGCATGTTATTGCTATGCTTTAGATTTCTTTCAATATGATTTTAACGAACACAGTGTTAAATAGCATATCAGGAAATTTACTTTTAAAATGATGATAATTTTGAGGCCTGCAAATGAAAAGTATTGTATTTACTCATATACTATTTCAAGGTTTTTCTATAAACCATGCTGCATGGTTTGCTTGGCTAAATTATCAACTATTGTATTTCAAAGTGTCTGATTGCAAATTATAATCTTATTACAGAAGAGTGGTTATTGGAATAAAACATATCATAGAAAAAGGATAAGCGTTTGCAATGTTTGATTGTCCGGACAATAAGATCGCGAGTTCAATTGGTAACGACGAGGGCTATCACTCAAAGGAACCCGACTCGTCTACTGAATGTTTCGAATGACTGACAAAGGAAAGAATGTATAGTTTCATTCGTCTGAGTTGACTAACACTTGTCCATGTCCGATGGTAATCAGTTGACTGATACGAATGTTATGTGTAGAGCTGGTGAGAATAGACTAGCACAAATATGTTTTGGTAAATTGTCTGCCGTAAAATAACCTAAGCTGTTAAACTCCAATCAATGTACCAATACTGATGTAAACATTTCAATTGATCAAGTGTTCGGTAGTATTTGGTTTTGGTCTTGTTTAACCACTCAATATGAATATCGTTAATTGTTACCATTATTTCAACTATTTCCCACCTTGTACGAATATTATCGTGACATATGTAAAAGAAGAAAGTTGTTGAAAGTTGTTGAACTGCGCAAAACGACAATGTCTTCTTCAAATGTCTTCTTCAAATGTGTACGTTTTAAACAAGAATAGAACATACAGATACGAATAGGACACATGATTTAAATGAGCTAAAAAAGAACATTACCGTTGTATCTTTCCAAATGTATATTAAGAAATAAATTCGTCACATTACGTTCCCCTTAGTTTTTAAACGTTTTCTTATTCTAAAAAGCGGGCTGTGACGGACTGATTTATAACCCCCGTTATCTATTATACTTGACCCAGAAATACTACTACTGATATGTTAACATTTTAAAATCTGCTGCAATACTGAAAGCGAAGCATCTGTTTCTGATCCTTCGATTTGAAAATGTGAAATTATAGATTAAGGAAATGTAAAGTTAACTATGCTATCGCCTAGCGGAGTTTTATTAAAATGACTGTTCACAATCTCTTAACGCATTCATTTTGAACATTCATATGACAATGTTTAAATTTGTTATCTTAAAAGTTACAAGTACATATGTAACCCCGAATAAACACTATTTATAACGTTATTTTATTCATATAAATTATGACTAAGAAGGTACACCTATGCATTGAACTATGTGTTTATAAGATAGGAAACGTTATCTATGTCTTATCGATCTTACTTTCTGCGATTTATGCAGCATATATCTTTGTAATACCGCAATTGATAATCGGAAATGAAATGGCGTTTATGTTTATGTTATCTTTAATTAGGCCTAAAATTGAATTCAGTAGATGTAAGTATGGTTGTAAATAAAACAATACGAATTAAATTAGATCCACGAAATATTGTTGAAAACGTACAAGAAGGTTTGGGTCATTATCTGTATTTGAAAAATATTTGCCCGCGTAGAAATTCCCCGTTTTCAGCAAGAATATACTTATCATTACGTTTTCATCTTAAAGTCTCGTTATAGATATAATGTGACGTTTCGAGGAAAGTGTATATGCTTACTTTTTCGATATTCGTTAGATCGGGAGAAATGATGACATAATAAAGAAGAACAATGACATTTGATGAGACATAAATTATACAATTGACATGACAATATATTTTTTTCGAGACATATTGTTCATGTTTGTAATAATGATAATTGGCACCAAGATCAATGTAAGGAGATTCGCAATCGGCTTGAATGATTCTGTCAGAGAAATGACGTGACTTTGATTATTTGAAACGTACAGTTGTCGAATTATGTGACAGATTAATGCAAACCATTTTAATACGAACACCAAGTTCAACACTTTTCTTTTATAACTTTGACAGTATTTGATATTCATTCTTCAATTCTGAAATGTGAAGAGTTCTATATCACATTTTTGGTTAAATGATATGTGAAAAATGAGACATGATAATTTTGTTCTGATAATATTATACAAGTTTGTTGATTTATTTGACTTGGCTTTGCAAGCGAAACGATTACGTTGTTCCGAAAAGGATAATATACTATAACGTTACAGTTTCATTGATAAATAAACCGTCTATATTTAGATCCATGTAAATTGTGTATTTACGAAGACACCTAACATACTATACTGTCTCTCTCATCGACAATACAATTACTATCTGTGCTCATCGGTTTTATTTCATTGCGTTAACAAAATAACTGTGAAATGAATTAGTGTTGATCTTAAATCGGAAAGCAGTAAACGTGTTAATGAAAGGTCTTGTTAAATAGTTAGTGCGGCATATAATGCAAAACGACATAACTGCGTGTTATCCTTTGGAATCAACACATCAATCGGTAAGTGAAATATTAATTGTATCTTGAACAATACACCCTCATGTTTTTTATATATATTTGCAATAACACATTGTGATAAAGTGTTATTGAAATGAACTAATTACGAATACTTTTTACTTTCTCATTTTATTTCCAAAATGTATTATCGTTATTAACAAACGTAACTAGTTTATACTAAAAGACACACTAGGAGGAAATTACGTCTCGATCGGTATTTTGGCGTCAGATACATCAGTAACTATGGACATCTTAATTGAGCATCTCTTTGTTGATGGGCCCAACTATTGCCAGAGATTTTGAATAGACTAAAATGCATTATTTTGTGATAATATATATTATTAATTTCATACTAATGCATTTTATCTAAACTGGAAAGGTTTCGATGAACATTTGAGATATTTCTGAAACTCTATAACTATTCAAATAAGAACAATATAATGGCACAACCCATAATTGACGGATTAGAAAGTGTCTCAGTTGTAGATAGCCGCATACATATGTATATTAGATAAGTAAACACTTTTTGAAACGACTCCACTGTATTATATGTTTGTTATTATTATAAATACAAAATAGACGCAGGTTCGTCTTGTCCAGTACTGATCACTACGTTTCTCTACATACCGAAAGTATAAAGTGTTACAGCATAAAACGTTTAGATCTAAATTTAGATCCGTGTAAGTAAATTACGTAATGACTCGGCATGGAGGTACAATCCATTTGCTCCTCTCATTAACAATAATGTTACAATAGTAATTAGATATGAATTATAGTGTAGATACAACAGTGACATAAATTGCCAATTAAAATTGGATAATTGCATGCTTTGATGCAAATATGTTTAACTAGGAATGATGAATAGATGTATGAAAGTGTAAAATATGGATGATGCCTTGAATAGTTTTCCAGTACTTTGTTGGTAAGTTTTTTGAATGTATCATACATAATTTGATAGTGTTGAATTTTAACACATGTTTTCATTAATGTATTCTTATCGATTGCATCTTAGGAGTATTATTGCTATCATAATAATCATCGTATTTCGTACATTACTTTCTATAGTTTTCATTGTATTTTTAAAACTTGCATCACTTTAACTCACTTGCTATATTTCTTTAATCCACATATACATACGTCACTAAAGTAAAACCCATTATTGTTATCGACATCATTAAATTCACTTAACATATGCCCATGGTATCAACTATGTCAGTTCTGAACGGAGCCCATGTGACTTCACTGATGATATACATTGTGACAAAAACAAGTTTCCATTGCGTATGATTCAGATGTTTGTATATATCAGTCATTTGTTAAATATTCCCTGAGTGAGAGAATTGATCAACGACAGTATTTTATTACAAACTGAAGTTGTTTGGTCCCTCACACTAACTGTTTATGGGTTTGTTTTATATAAATCGTGTCAGTGACTTATGTAAGTAAAACGCGCATTTTCAAAGTTGTTAGCCCTGTGACAGATTGAATAACTCCCGGTGTAAAACGTTTAAAACAACTTACGGTTTAAAAAGACCTGATACTTTACATAAAAAATATGTTCCCCCACAATTGAAATGAAGTTTCTTAATGATAAGCAGAAATGTTTTGTTATTATCTAATTCTACCCCTATAAAGTCTCATTTGACAAAAAGACGACACACAACACGATAGCTATTTAGTTAATGACTAAAATAAGTAAACACTGACAACATATTATTTCAAACTAGAACTTCAGACCAAGATATACCAATCGACACATACAGCTAAACGTTCTCCCCGCAAGTGTGTGTATGTATTTATCTATATGTTAAATTATGTTGAAATATACAAGCCGTGTATTTACCACATAGTAATGCCAACTTTCGTAACAAAGAAGATATGAGAACCCGCCTCTCTTCACCAAAAGAAAACAAACACACCAGTAAGTTAATGTTTGCATAATTTGTCGTTTAGTTTGTAATTTCCAATGATATAAAAACCATTACATTGCTTACTGAATTACATTCTTAGGATTAAATCCTGTTATATCAACAACCAATTCACTAACAAGTAACCTCAATATGTGTTTCAACTCTGGACAAGGAAGTTATTTGATCTGCTCAATCCGCTTAAACCCTTAACTTCATATGTTTATTTTTAAAATATTGTTATAAATGCGAAAGAAGGGTCGTTCACCATTTAAATCACAGTTCTCGTTGTCCAGATTAAACCTTTTTCAAAATACTGCATTTTTTTAATGTTTATGGCTCTTACATGAAGTATCAGTGACAGCTTTATTTTACCCCTCCTATATGAATTACCAATACGTGAATTTCAAGATGTCTCGGCGTAAACTGTATTGTCGAGAAAGGCATATCTTTACGTATTAGGGGCTAAACTTGACAGCATTGTTTCTCTACTTACCGTTGTTTTATTAAAGACATATATATACTTATAGACATATACTTGTAGAATATCTTCAAAAGTTTTTTGCTAAACTGTCTTGTTTCAAATTGTTATTTGATCAATTACGATCTATAAGTATTCGTTAACCTATAACCTAGTATTTTGCATAATTATTCGTTTGCGATAAAGAATGAAGGTTAAAGGGCTTTAACAAATATATGAACAGTTACACTATTATAAGCGGCATGTGCATGTATATAAGATTGTATGATCAGGGATGATTAGGGTATTTTAAACTAAACTTTCATTTGAAATAAAATATGGGTATATGAAGGAAATGGACCATGTATATAAATAGATCCCCGAAATAATGTTTAAACGTAGCCCTTGATGAAACTCGTTAACGTTTTGAACAGTGTATAAATTCATGTCAAACCAACCCATGACTTAAAGTAATCTTGCACTAAACATACAATTCATCCTAGCACGTTGTTTTCGGTTGCACAAATCTTCATATTATGTTACAGATTGTAACGCAACAAGAGGTCAATAAAAGTATAGAAAGTGGACAGAGACAGTACATATCAATTAGAAGTCCGGTAAGTTATATTACTATCTACGATACTTAACGTTTAAATAAAGAAAGACTACTTAACGATGTATCAGTCTATACAATTTGCTTTAATAACGCCATTTATCATAGAAAAACGTACATCGTATAGAAGTGCAGACTAATCATAATTGTCATATGTGCTTATAGATGTTGTTTTTTACATAGATAAGGACATATGGATACATATTTAAGATTACGATAATGACAGTGGAAAGTACGCAACTATTCGGAAGACCCTGTATTTATCAAATTATTGACGAATTTACATGACCTCATCGTAGGATGTTACCGCTTTATCATTTTACACTCACCTCTAAAAACTCAAACAAACACTGCTAGTATTTGCCTTATAATTTCTTTATAATATGTTTGCCAATGGTTGACACTATATTATCTATTAACTATCAAGACAACCAGAACAAAACTGAATTATATTATACTAGAAACCCTGACAACGTTTCTCTTAGTAGGTATTTGGTGGAACATTAGACCAATATACTTGCTTCTTAAACAAATTCACAGGTAACCTAAGAGCAAGCGTTCCGTGAATAGAATGCCTTAACGAATATATATGTCCAGAGCTAACTTTAATTTGGAAATAAATATATTGCTTAAGATATCGAATGTTATTGAATGGAAAAAAGAGCAAGAGAAGTTTCGTTCAGCTATACTAGAATAATAATATAAAACTGTATATATTTTAAACCGAAATCACATTATGAAAACAAAATCTAAATTGACAAACATCTATTATTTTAACTCCATTGTTTTACTTTCGTTTAATGTCCGTCTCAAAACAATGTCGTTACTCCTGAAATAATTACATGGATAGTTTTCTAACCCGAATTTAGAATTTAATAATGAAATGAAAAATACATACCTAAAGACTGACTGCAATGATTATTTTCTGAAAATTTCAACTGTGACTTCTAATAAAAATGCGAATCGAAGCCAGCCATTTTATATTTCTAATCTTAAATACGTGCAATAAACATAATGTGGCATGACTAAAGTCAAGGTATGTCGCAAGGTGCGGCTCGTAGCCTGTGACGTCAGGAATGAAGATTCCGAGCCAACTTCTTTGTATTTAATTGTATTTGGATTAATGATATTTTGATTATTCAGACAATATTAACTGATTGTTTGACAGTTGTATAAATCACGTGTAATATCAGTCACTTTCATGTTTAATTTAGTGTTTAACTTAATAAACAATTCGATTATTTGTATATACTCGTGTATGAATGTCACAGTAGAAGTGAAGTGTACGATGCTCAACGTTTACGAAATGGAAATTTAAATCACCATCCAGTGTTTCTTCCAGTAGCTCTTAAATATTTTGAGCACATTTCCTAGCCTATTTCTAGTTTGTTTACCAAGGGATCATCAAAACGGCGTAAAACCCCCAAAAAACTAACAAAATTAAAACTGAAATGTTTTGATGAAAATATCCTTTGGCATTATATATAGCAAACGATTAAAATAATGATAATGACGTACCGCGAGCACTTAATTGATTGTGTTGTGTATAAACATGTTCTATTAATAGAGCCATACAATATTAAGTCATCGACGACGTTGTATATACACAATAAGTGTAATGAAACTGTCTATAGATAGATCCCGAAATAATCAAATGATGATGGTATAGCATTAGGTATGGGTTTCATAAGTAGGGTTGTCCGCGAAGTTGTTTATATGAAGGCAATCTCTGATTGGTAAATAGATCCACGCCAGGTACTTGTGAGCAAATATAATTAACATATTTACAGGTGCGGTTATGCCATTATATAGTATAGGTATTGGCGATACAAAAAAATGATTTGCTCCTTTATGTCTTAATTAGTAAACAAATGTTACACATATCATTTGTAACATAACAATGAAAAAAGAGACACAACTTTTGATAAAAGAGAAATAACTGTGAAATCAACGGGCAAAAACATTACACACAAATGATGCTTTGACCAGAAATCAGACTGCTCCAATTATTTTGATCGGCTAAAAACAATGGCCTTAGAGGTTTGGATGTTCTCCAATATATACATATACATCAATTGTATTTGTTCAGAAAATACCTTTTTTTTATAAATCACACCAAAAGGTTTTTGGAAGGACTCTTCAAATGATGTAACATTCTGATCGAAAATCATCGTCACCAGGCGTCGGGACATGTTTTTCCTCGAATGCATAAAGCAACAATTTGAAAGTCGTCTTGTCTAAAATAACTGATCCGGTTTCAAAACAAATTCATAGAAACGTATCATAGATGATCCTTTACAAGGAGTCTACAAGCTATCTTTGTTGATTAAATTCAATAATGACAGAAACAAATTGGAACCTTTTTGTTCATGTGAATGGACAGTTCAATGAAAACTATATTTACAGAAACGTTCCGTAGTATTTGTATATGTCAGAAAGCAAAACTCATAGGAGATAGAACGGGTTTTTGTTTGTGCGTATAGTGCAAATTCGTTAAATAAAGAAAAGAAATGGTTACATTGCATTGATTAGAATTGTTGTTGATGGACCTATTTAAATAGTGCTCTAGTTTTAGTGAGTCACACTTTCATGTAAGAGAACAATGACCCAATACATGAAGCCCTTTTTTTACTATTTTGATTAAGTACTAACAGCAATGCTGGTGCAGCAATGTTGTCGATATATAAAAATACAAAATACTTATTTTATTATGACGTTATGGCAAGACTTATATGTAATTTGTTAGCATTTTTGTTGAGTTGTTATCGATTTTGTAGATTTGTTATATAATTATAATGTTTATGTATACTAACAGAAACTGAACAATATAAAATTGCATTTCGCATATGAATTTTGTCAGCAATTAAACAAATTACAAACTCTTTCTGCATGCTTTAGGAAATAAATTAAGATTGTGTTTTATCCTTTAATGTTGTACAAATAAGTTCTTTTAAAACATATTGGTATATGATACATGTAACTATTTGGAGCCAAATTAGATTCATTTTAGGGTATAAACAAAGATGTCCAAAGTTCTGGTTTTTAATGGTACTCGGTTGAGCAATCGTTCGACATATTGAGGTACGGTCATCGAATTTTGGTTTGTGCCCTAATAAGTCCTTCTTTTTTAAATAAAGTACCAACTAATTAGGAAACGATACAATATGTAGAAGAATACACTAATACATGTCTTTTTCTGGATTTAGGAAAACAGTGTGACCCTACGTTTGACACTGTTTCGGTAATATAATTTCTAAACACACGGTCTCTACAAAACAGACGATATAAGTATAATATGTACTTACATGTTAACTGTTATCCCGTTTTAAAGTTAAATGGTGTTTGAAATCCAGGGTTCCCTGTATGGGAAGGTTTTTCATTGTTCTTTGTGTTTATAAAGCTATTTTAGAATATTTGCAAGATTAACGACGTAAAGGCAAACACAATGTGCATTTACCTGTGTGCAATGAAAATCAATGGAGGCATGGCGTACATTCAAATCAGTTATACACGTTTCACAATCTTTATTATCGTTTCGGAAACATTGGTTTTGCACAGCACATGTTACAGTTGTATATTGAACGCAGTTCTAAATATAGACAGTTTTGGGTTATATTTTATTATTATACTGGATATAGACAACGAATGTCTGACAAAGACTCCTATTGTTTATTCAAATCAAAGTTGGTACCGGGACATGCTAACAATTAAGGGGAGGGCTCGGTAGAAAAGTGACTCACGTGACCTTTCACCTAGATATAACATGAAACAATTGTGTGTATTGCTATATCGCCGCATAGCGAAAGGGAAAACGTTCAATTTAAATCATCACATTTCCTATCGATACAAGGACAGGGATTTTTAAATAAGGTTTAGCTTTTAACGCATTTGACGATAGACCAGTGTCTGCATTTAAATCGTATCGACTTTTAAATACTAATGCATATCACTAGTTTTGTATCGATCCACCAAACTTGGCGCACATTGTAAATTGAACGGATTGGTCGACATATTCTCGTAATGCATACACTATTTTCTTTTACCGAAATTCATCTTAAGAAACATTGGTGAAACTTTGTTTCTTAGGTTGACTAAGGTGACTAAAATTATGAAAATGTAATGAAGTTTTGAAAAATATGAACAAACAAACAACAAATAGTGAAGACCATGCTCAGACTTCCTATTTGCAAATAGGTCTCAATGATAAAGTAAACAATCCGTATTTACCTTTTGCAACTATATAGGGATACCACTCATAAGTATTATAAATATAATTATGTAATTATAGTGTCCATCATGCATAAGATTAAATTTAAGAAACTACTGCCAAACTATTCTTTTAAAATAATGATGCGTCGGAAGCTGCCCCTTTATTTTTGGAAAGTATTATCTTTAAGTTTATGTGAACTATTTATGAATCTAGTTTAGTTATTGTATTGCGTTTACTTATAAATAAGAACATTGGTATCGGGTCAATGTTTAACATAAGCGTAAGAATTGTCAACCAGGCAAGTTAAAATTAAGATTAATGATCTGCGTTTCCCATACTGCAAACATGTATCGTCTGTCTGTGTGTACATACACATCAATCTAATAGGCATATAAACTTTACAGCCGATGATGAAATATATAACATGAACAAGTAAATGAGTTAATGTATTGTTATAAACACTCCTATTAACTGTTTTATCGATTCGTGACTCGAGAATAACTCATTTACATATCATAATGTTAGACTCCTCAGAACACTACATCATTCACGGTGAAGCACATTGCACACGATATCGTCCGTAAACACCACTTGATATTCTATTTTAAAAGATATTTCTAGAACGTGTACATGTTCCTATTTATAATCTACAGCTTTTCAGCTTTTCAGACACTTATTATTATCCGTAAATAGATTCAGGTATTAACGGATCAAAATCGCTGCATTTTTTACTGATAGTGCATTGATCAATCTCATATATAAACGAGACGTTGTAAAATGCCCTGGAAAAGTAAACCTCAATTGTTGACTGAATGCAGACGAACTGTATAAACAAGGTTTTATTTTTATCTTTATACTTTTGGATCTATTAGTTTTTAAATTGTGTTTACTTGTTTGTATATGTATATATTTATTTATACATTATCTACTTAATATATATCTAGAAGCTGTTTCCACAATGTTTCGAAAATCTATGTAAGGATTAAGTCCAACAAAAGGAGAAGGCAATATTGCATTATAAAACGTTATAAAACGTTATGATACTTATCACAAGTAAAACATACTCTTAATAGGCAAATCATATCCTGCACATTGTCATCATTAATTGTGATACATGTACATGTATGTTTAATTCGAAAAAAGAGTATAAAATTCAGCAAATTAGGTCAAATTATAAAGTGACTGCGTTACAATTATATACATACAGCTAATAATGAGCAAACAGCTGCATCTCCCAGTTTAGGCTCTGAATGCATTGATGTTAATTAGTCGAACAGTTACCACGATATTTCGCATAAAACATCTCTAACAAAGATGTATCCACTTTTAAAGACGAATATTCCAGAATATGGTAAAATTTCTGTATGTAGTTTTTGTGGCGATTGGTTTGGCAATCGTCACAATGCTACTTGAGTCAACAACGAAAAGCAACAACAACTACAAATGTTACATACGGAAGTTTGGAAAGCTTGTTGGATTATTATGCAATACTACAAACCAAATAACCTTCAAAGAGAAACCGACTATTAATCCCATCAGTGATACAGAGACACGGATAACAATAATCCCTTCATTGCTATTTTGGTACCGGATTGATACTAAGTTTTGAAATAGTTCGGGCTTACGATCTACATTGAGCTAAAATATGTTAATATTAGCATTCTTCATGTTTGGGTAGATAATAATATAATGCGCGTTTTAGCCACTGTTTCTTAATATCAATATCATAAACGCTTTATTTTGTAATTGTTGCAATATATGAAAGCGTTTGGATGATAAGACTGGTTTTCAAACGTTCTTGATCGTAATGTGTAAAGCGCTGTTGTATCATTCTTTAGATGGGTAATTATAATAATTCTCTGAATATTGCGGTATGCAATGTAAGCATAATCGGTCAAATTGTTAAACACTGTCACGTGTGTACCATCTATCGTTAATCAACATACTAAGTTTATCCTATGGGAGATTAAAGAACGTTTGACACCTGCTGTGAAAAACAACACGATGACAGTGTACAAGTTACACACGCTCGAGTTTTTATTTTCTCCGCCATTGGCGACCCTGGAAAATAAAAGCTGCCGAGTGGAGTAAACTTGTGACCAGCATTTAGAGATTCACAGAACTAATTGCAATGTTTACTTAGTCCGAAATATCTTTCTTGATGTTAAATTGGTGTGAATATTTGACTAAGTGACTTGTAAAATTAATTAAATCAATTGTTATGTATATGTCTTATTACTAAAACATAAATTCTAACCCTTTTCAACCTGCCATTCTGATGCATGTTCAAGATATAAATGTTGAAAACATTATAAATAATTAAGAAATGGCCCATTGTGAGCAATATCTCAATTTCCTACTAAGTTGTAAACACACTTTAATAATGGTAATACTTTTATTTATAGAGATTTTTACATTTTTTTCCCAAGATGTATTTTCAAAGTTGTCTGCTGCAAATGTGTTGTATGTGGAAAGGGTTATTCAGTAGCCTGTGCTTTATTGACTGTTGATAACCATTTTACTGTCTGAAATCATATTATTTCGCAATGGCAGTTCGGTGTGTGTGCGTCCATGGGTATGTCTGTCGGAACCTTGTCCTGCCCGCAACTGAATAATGCATCATAGGATTTCCAAGAAAGTTGGCACAAACGTGCTCCATGGCGAGGTGGCTTGTCGTGCAAAAATCCCAGGCCTGTTCCTGAAATGTCAAGGTCACACGTAGAAATAAAATGTCAAAATGAGTACTGTTTGATATGACTGACTTCTACGGCACGCATCTCAGCCATGCATCATATGATTTCCCAAACATGGGGAATGGATGAACTTCTGTTTGATCATTTTCTAAAATATATATGCTGCACAGGCACCAACACTCACAGGGAAAGTTCATACAAATGGTTTATTGAAGATGGTCAAGTTGGACATGAGGCATTCACCTCTATATATGCAACAATACCTTCCACATGCAGCTCCTTGAGAGTCAAGACGATTTGTCTTCAATGTTGCATAGTGACTTAGTTCATTATTGGTTTTGTTTTGCGATTATACACCTTTTTCAACATTATTTCGGTTATATCATGGTGACAGTTTACTAACTCATGCTCCCTGGGTAAACACTCTAGGTTTTTAAATGAGAATTGTCCGAGGACATCCAGCCATGCCGGCTGTGACTGAAGATAAAACCCAAGACACGCAGATTAAAATCCATGACAAGAACCACTCTGCCATGATGGATTCCTGTTTTGGAAGTGACATAACCTATTTTGATCATAGCTCATATTTCATCAAGACAAATATTCTGATATAGGGTTTTAACATGCTAAATTGGAAAATGCGGATTCAAAAGAGTACACACTATTTTATTTAAATACGGCCTAGCAATTTGAGGATGAACATGTGATAATCCAATAAAAATAGCTTATATATAACCAAGACAAACATTCTAATAAAGTGTCATCGTTCTTGAGCTAAAACGGTGATATATCAAGTGCCTACTAGATTTTTCTTAAATTTGGTATGACCTTATTTTGAACACATTATGACCCATTTTAAAACGTAACTTAAAATCACAAAGACAAACATTCTGGCAAACTTACATTATTCTACTGTCAAAAGATGCAGCTTGTCTCAAATTTACACACACCAGAGTGCACTATTATTGAAAATCGAAAGCCTACACCGAGATACTGCTTATCATTTTGAAGGATTTTCGGCACTTTGATTATTTTGGAGTGTGGTGCCACGGTATTCAAACACTTCAAGCACTATGTATGGAGAAAATAATACATAACACCGACGTAAATCGAAAACGGGTTTATTTTAAATGCAAGGTAGAAACAATGTTATATCATGTTAACATTTCTTGGAACGACAACAAAGTGAATCGAAAACGGGTTTATTTTAAATGCAAGGTAGATACAATGTTATATTATTTTTACATTTCTTGGATCGACAAAAAACGCGTCTATCTGAAGACATATTATAGAGTAAGTGTAAAATATTAATAATTGACCTAGATAAACAAATTTGCCATTCATAGACCAAGGCTGCAATCTCGGACTAAGTATGAATTAACTGATGTATTTTAGTTTATTCATGTTTTTACGTAAGAAATTTAAACATCATACGTTGAAAGTATATAAATAGATAATCACAATTGCAAAATGTTTTACAAAATATAGTTTAGTATCGAGCAATAAAGCAGTATAATTCTTCATGTGTGTTATAACTACTTGGGAAATGAACGTAACAAAAGTGTCACATGAGTATATCATGTGTGAAGCCAGGCCATATTAACTTAAGCTTAAATAGCTAATGGTACAGTTTAAGTATAGCATTAGTTAGCATACATAATACATCAGATGTGTATTTAAAGTCAATGCCCAACATCGATTTGCCGACTTAAACCACTGGAATTGTCTTTGTTATAGTCATTTCCACATAAATAACGTGGTTACTTTTTGGAAAATAAGAACACGTAAGTTATATGTATACATGTTCTGTGTGACTAACATATCTGTTTCCAGTGATCGTTTTATGTCATACTAACACGTTAGTTATATGTATACATGTTCTGTGTGACTAACATATCTGTTTCCAGTGATCGTTTTATGTCATACTAACACGTTAGTTATATGTATGCATGTTCTGTGTGACTAACATATCTGTTTCCAGTGATCGTTTTATGTCATACTAACACGTTAGTTATATGTATACATGTTCTGTGTGACTAACATATCTGTTTCCAGTGATCGTTTTATGTCATACTAACACGTTAGTTATATGTATACATGTTCTGTGTGACTAACATATCTGTTTCCAGTGATCGTTTTATGCCATACAAGTCTTCACTTTTTGTGCAATCGCCTTTAAACACACTGGACACACTTGAACTGTGTCGGAGCATTCCGAACACATTGTGTGATGCCCACACGGTAACAAGAGTATATTGCATTCTTTTTTCTGACATAACATGCAAAACAATAGTCTTCTTAGGTATTCTCTTTCTTTCAGCAATTCCTTTTTTGTAGAGCCTGAAAAGAAATTATAAATATTTAAATACACGGACCTTTAATTATGCCCTCCCCCCAAAACGACGGGGTATGTTCCATTGCACGTGTCGGCCCGTCAGTTGGTATCTTCGTTGGTAGGTAAAAGGTTGTCCAATTGGTAACTGGATAGTGCTTTGACCTACAGTATTCAAATTTAAAAACCTGTAATTTGGTGTTGGGCATTACAGGTAGATGACCCCTTTTAATTGTATGTCATGCGTGTTAAGATCACAGTGAACTTGTAATAATAAAAGGGGAATAATGGTTGACAAATAACTGTCATTATATATTGATCACACTTCATGAGAATCAACAGTATGAAAATACATTGTGTATCAAAAACGTAGCGTTTAGATAACAAGAAATTTGAGATTTGAGAATTTTACGATTTTCTGTCAATATCTTCCCATGTGTCCGTTGTTGACAAGTTGTGTGGTACATACTTGATTTTCCGTACTTTTCAAAGGAATATCTACTATCCTCATAAAACCATGCATGTGATTGATACCTGGCAATATAAAAAGCTCGAATAAAACTGCTCAAGATTATTGGAGTAAGCACGCAATTAATGAAAAAATAACATTCTGTAAATGTCCGTAATCTAATCTAGTTATATCAGTTTAAAATTGAGATTGGCAAATACCCTTAATGTAGGTACGTCAGCGTTTGCAACGAAGGATTATACCGCAAATTTACATTGGTTATGAATAACCATTTCAAAGATGTACACATTTATATAATCCTTTTAGTTATTTCTTGAATTTCAACATGTCAAAGAGAACACGAACAGTACAAAACACACAGTAATGTAGGATATTGTAACTTTTAACACATTTAAACAACTAACGCTGAGCTCCCTCTTTATAGATACGAATTAAATATAAAATATTTAATGCTTAATACATTATTCTTAGACTAGCGTACGAGACTTCACTTAGTGAAAAGGAGTAGGGAAATTAACCCGAAGCTTAATGAATTTACTTTGAAAGAGAAGTGAATACTTTTTTTTTTTTTTTACTGGGAAAAGAACGTTTCAGGTTTAGCCATGTTTAATTGAAGTCGTTTAGGGCACTCTGGTTTTGGGGTGTCATTTGGTAATTCTTTGCAGTTTTCTTCAGTGTACAACAAAACGTTTGTCAAATTATCAGTGGTCAAACTAGAATCTGTAAGACAAATGTAACGTTTTATACTCTCTTCGACATTCCGTAATTATGGAATTAAAGTATATGCATCAAACATAAATCCGGACCCAATTATACCTGCGTACACTAAGGACTCATATGGATGTGTACATACGCACATCCTCATCAGAATATTTACTGTTCGTCTATACGTTATATCGACCGAAGTACATTTCCTCACACAGGGATGTTGCCTCATTAGCGTTATGCCAATGCAAATAGTAATGGTACACAATCGGTGATAGAATTATTCTGACAATCGCTAATCCTTCCAATTCGTTATTAACATCAACATTGTAAATTAAAAGATAGATCCGTTGCAGTAAAGTATTCGACTTGAAATATATAATCGAGTTATTTGTGAGTTCAGTGTATGTCTTAACGGAAATATTCTGGTCATTAGATGTGTTTCTTATCTCAAGTGCTACTTGAATAAACCTTAACAGGTCGTGCTCTTGCAACATATGTTGGACAACCCAAATTAAATGTTTTTTAAACTACGTCTCACTTACATGTTGCATTGCCCTCGCCGTTTGTCACCGAACATACCGCTTTAGAGGATCCCATACTCATTACCTTTGTTGTTGTTGTATGATTTATACGGAGAGCTATTTATATATTTTTTTCCCGTTTGATGATATACTGGAAAATTAAAGTTACGATTGACTATTGTGGAATTAGACATAAGGGTATTTACACGTGCGTGTTATTAACTCGTGCAGCGCCGCATTTATTTTAAGTAGCATATAACATGTTCAAATAGGCAGCTCCAATCCTAATGTAAGTTTTCGAATATTTTGATTAACAAAAGGCAAACCATGATGGTTTCAGGTGAAAAAGGTCGTAACAAGCTGACTCACCTGAATCTGTAAGGTTTGGAAACCCCCCAATATTGACATGTGCGCTGTTAGCGTTAATTCACCAGAAATATTGAAAATCGTAGATATCTGAACAGCTCAGTGACATCTGAGATTTATCAGGTATTTAAATTATTAAAGTTATCTGCTATTTGGAAGACATTATACAACACTAATTCAAAATTACAAAAGTCATAATACGATTAATTTAATCGTGGTTGATGTATGTGACATACCCAATAAATTTCAAGAATAAGCGATAAAAAAGGCACGTGCTACATTTCTTAGAGAACGCATTCAAAAAGCGTATTCTGATTGACTTATTCCTTTCATAACGAATGATTTGTTTTAAGCACGACAGGTTTCTGTCTCGTATAAAAAAAAGCAAATGCAATGTTTGATTTACTACCAACCGTTTTATTTAACATATATATGAGTGCAAATTAGCCATTATCGAATGTAAGGAAAATATTCTAATTCAAAATAAATATAAAACTGAAATGTTTGCAATATGTCAAATTAATATGAATTAAGGGAATAACCTTTATTCTGCTGTATGAGAAAATAAAGTGCGCTCAAACTAACATATAAATAGAACCTCGCAATATCGGGAATTTCGACGAAGCATGGTGAATATAGTGATTAACCTTTATTTGTTGTACGTACCCTTAACTTAAATATCTACCTGTTTATACACTGCTTTACTTGCAAATATGTATATTACATATCAAAATCAAATTGCATATACGTTTAATCGTGATCTATACTGATCGCTCCTAGTTTATCCGTAAAAAAAAATTGTTCAAAAAATAAGCTTACATTGGATACTCATCAAATTCAATTATACGCGGTGTGTGTGTATGTGTGCGTGACATCTAGGAATACTTATTGGTCTCTCGCCTGACACTTTATCGGTAAATGTTGTTGATACTCATTCTTTACAAATCAAAACATATATATCGAAGTTGTACTTACGTGTATCAAACTGTCCACACATTGAGAAGTATTCAACGTCTACTTTAACTCGTAATAATTAGGTTTGCTATATGTTCTATTTTTTTCTATCACTATTTACGAATACACGCAATATTGCGGTATGTTGATGACGTAGTACTTGCAACTTGGATATACATGTATATGTCTAATGAACGTAGTAGAAGCAGTTCGTGCATTTAATAGTCGACTTAACTATTCCTCAGCACGTAGAAAGACATTTACACGTAGTCCTAGCTGCATATGGTAAATATGCACAGAAACATGCTAAAATATTGTTATGCCTTACATGTTACTTTACTGTTTAAAAAGTGTTAATGTGCATTTCTGTTTAACGTTTATGATTATATGCGTCAATACACGTTTTCGAATCACAGTCGTTTGAAGTATCACGTGATTACCTTCACTATATATATATTCTAATCGCATTCGGAAAAGACAGAACATTTTTTGCTGGACTGTAGCGTTCATGGGAGGGCAAGCCATAAGTTATCTGGGGCTTTACATCGGAAAGGGGTCGCCTTTCAGATGAAAAACGTTTTGTTTCCGTCGAAGGCTCTACAAACATCCACATTTCTTTCTCTGGAGACTTACCTGCTTGACTGTCAGATGACAGACAAAATATAAATAAATAGTAGCTATCTCCTTTGTGTGCATGTTTAACCGGTTGAATTCAGTGTAATTTATACATGTTCTCCCTTTTCGTCAATGTTATTTGTTTGGAATTATTACTTGCCTAATTAACGACTGGGGCTTTCGATCGCGACCGCGCTGAGATACTCGTTTACATTTTTACGAATTTTACAAGTCAACTAAATTAAATATGGTCGTAAAGAAAATACATATCAAACTAATAGGGGATACCTAGTAATCACCCCTACAGTTTTAAACAACAAAAATTTAGACTAAATAGATACATTTCTTATTTAAGACAAAATTGCACATCACAACATTACAGGAAGAGTAAAATATAGCTTCTCTTTTAACTACGTAGAATATTCGTAATGCTCTTTTACCTTGCCGATGTACTAAAGGGAAGAAATAGGAAAAACCGTCCGCTCGCAACTTTTAGCAAGTATACCCCCCCCCCCCCCCCCCCCCCTCTCCCTTTTGAAATTATGTCACCGCTTTCCCGTCTGCAAACACAAAAGATAAAACGACTGGCTGTACTAGACTGTCTAAAGCGGCTGGCTTGTTGACTTCAATCTTATAAACCTTTAACAAGTACTACTGCATTTGTTAGATTATGGCGTGAATCCTTCCTATATAGTTCCAACGTTGACAAATGATGATTTTAAACAAACACAAATTGAGACATGACTGGAGGAGACAATTTAAAAAAAGTACCAGCTCTGATCATATCCCGGGTCGTGAGGGTTCATGGTGGCGACAGAACTCTTCTTCACCGAACTTGATTGGTCATCATCCTTCGGATCCGGGATTCGGTTGGAGTATTATACACGGACGGAGAAATATATATTTTAATATACTTATATACAGTACTTCTTAATTGAGCGTTGGAATGGGTCCACTCGGACACGTCTGACTTGAACAACAGAATTGCCTCGGTGGAAATATCTCCATAACCACTATTGTTTACATTTTTAAGCCGTGGGAAAATCACATTATAAAGTGATGACGTCATACGACATATTCTCTCATAGTGTTTTTTACTACCAATACTATCCTTGATCATTACCCTTTTTATATATCATAGATTACATATATTTTGATAGGATTCGCTCTGTGATTGAAAGTTCTATCCCAGTATACCCCAATACGCCTGTTATGGACGAGCTCTCTAACAAATTGTCTGTCTATGTTAATCTTTGTTTGTATTCTCCCGTCTGCAATCAATCTGGAACATTACATTATACAGTCTTAAAATACCAAGACCTCTGAAATATGTGCATTGTTTGGGATCAAGGTATATTTATTCACCTATCTCTATAGTAGTTTTTGTCCTGATGTTGTTTTTAATCCATTTATATACACTTTTATATCCAACATGTTAAAGCACCAACAACCACATGATGTGAAAAATCTATTTTTAGACCTATTTTAGGTATAAACCCACTACAAGTTTTTATAGAGTTTTCTCCCTTTGACCATAAATTAATTTTATTTTGATTAATTCAATACCTTTTTAGACATAGGGAGTTCTACCTAAGTATCAGAAAACATTGTGTGCAAGGATTCTCGCCAACGTCTCCGACGTTCGGAGGTCATTTCTCGGAAAGTACGAGAGTCCTTGAACATATAAGTACATTTATCTATTTTATCAAACTTTCTAATAGGCACGGATGCGGTCCTAGCCTGTTGTATGAGTGAGGATTTACGTTGGATCCATTGCATGTGGGTGGGTGTCCCCGTAGACATGCGTGCGCCTTTCGCTACGGTGTCGGGGGGATGGCGATATCTTGGTCATTTGCCAAAGATGTCCTCCCCGACAGTTCTATTTGGGTCCCGCGCGTGGGGAAACCTGCATGCATTGCAGTGCAATGGGGCAATGCTACTGAGTTCCATCCCCAGTCCAATACGGGTCCTCCGTCTCGTCATTGTACATGTACATACTATATATAATCAACTCGAGCTTAATTCAATGAACTGACACACATTTTCCAGTCTGCTAAAAGATGAAACGACAAGCTGGACTGCCTAAAGCGGCTGGCGTGTTGACTTCAATCTTATAAAGAATACGTTATTATATAAGCGGTTTTTTATTGCTTCCTTTACATCGGTGTTGTTTGTTTGGGGTGCTTGCTATCGCGTCCCCGCCCTTAAAGTATTACAATACTGCTAAAATAGTTAACGTCTTGGGCTTCCGAACGCGTACGCGCTGAGATAGTTCCATAACAATTATAAGAGGCAGGGATATCCTCAAGGTTTCACTGGGTGTACTACACACCGGCTATTGTTCGCTTATAGAGCTAAAAGGTATTATAATCATACAAAAGACTGCTTTCTTGACAGATATGGGGATATTCCGTAGCAAATGTTCATGCTCGATCTATTTATAGACTAATTATGATCAGTTGATATAGAATAGAATATATCAATTTCACACTGCTGACTCCTTACGCATAAGTTATTATATGTAGCAGACATCAGTGGGCAAGGATTCCCGACAACGTCTCCGCTGTTCGGATAGTACGAGGATCCTTGCGCCCAGATGTACACTGTTTTTCTCAAACAACTACAGAGCTCAATGCAAAATAGACCCAGGGTTACACAGAGATTTCGGCCACTGTTATCAACCAAAATGGAAAATATACGGGGTGGTCATTTACCGGTGTAATCTTGGACAGCGTCATCCCCGAATTGGTATGCCCAGACAATCGCTGTTAAAACTCAATCGTCTAAATAGTTTTATTCTTGCTTCTGTTTAAGCAACAATGTAATAATGATTACTAAGGAAATTAGTTATCATCTATAGACATTTAAACAATATATATGTGCATGTTGTTCTAAAGATTAAACAATAGTTTTTATAAACAATAGATATGTGCATGATTTTACTATATATAAAACAATAGTTAAATACACGATAGATATGTGCATGTTGTACGATATAGTAAACAATAGTTAAAACACTAATCCCCTCGGCCCGTAGCCCCTATAAGACCCCCCCCCCCCAGTGAATATGGGGGTTCGTCGATTTAGAAAATATCCGATCTCTTTAAGGATGCTTCATCAAGGTTTGGGTTTATTCAAATGTTTATATATGAATCAAAAGAAATACACTTTCGCCACATGTGGTATTGTTTATTCTTGCACAATATCCAATCACGTTTGGAATAATTAGGGTATTAAGATAGGGTTATTCGAAACGTGTGCACTTTAGCACTTACGTGGTTCGTATAAACGAAATAATTATTCTATTTTCATTATGCATTAAGCCGTGTTATTTTGTTATAATTATTCCGTTAAAACATAAAATGATAACTGATTTAAATCGCTTTGTTAAAGTAAGGCAAATTCTGGTCCAGATTCGCTCACATTATTGTCAGTTAGCCTTGGAACTTAGTTTTTGCCAACCAAATAAAAACATTTGAACCAAAGTCATGATGTCAATGTTCTGATAGACATAAAAGGTCAAATTGAATATGTTGTGTTAAGAGTAATCGGTTTCTAGGATTTGATCTAGTGACTTTGTTTTTCTCATAAATAACCCAGTTCGATATTGACCAAGATTTGATAGGGATAAATGTTTTGATGACTTGTAATGAATACAACTAGATTGTCTGAAATTTAGTTATAGGCCTACGTGAACAAGTACCAAGAAATGTTATTGTTGCCGACGCACGGCACTTAACACACGATGCAGAAAAGGCGGACTCAGGGTCATCACAACGACTCACGTTGAGCACTTTGCGCTAAGCTGGGTTAAGGAACCTCATAGCTCAGTCGGCTATCGATCAAGGAGTCGGACGGGCGAACCCGGGTTTTATCATTCACTGTTTCCGATGATTGAAAAACAGTTGTCTGACCTGCGTCATTCGTCCATCAACAATTAGGTCATTGATTGATAGACTGTTTCTTTCCGCACCAGCACTGACATCACATTCTTCCTTGCCGAACTATCACCGGATGGAATGAATTGCCAAGCCAAGCTTCGAAGTCATGAGACCCAATAGATCCAATTGATTGATAGCCGACGTCGTTACCGACTGAGCTATTGCGTCTTTGTCCGGCATCAGGTACAATCAATTTGTTAAACCATTTGTCCAGTTGGATATCATGTGGTTTAACATACAGACACCGAAGGCCAGGAAACGCAATGATGTGGGAATTAAACGCCATGGTGTGACTGAAATCACATGTAAAATCATAATGCAAAATGAACAGTGCTAGCTCGAGCGCCGTAATACTGATACACTAATTAAAAGATTGATGAGTAATGTTCCGTAAATACGAAATAAAATGGCTTATTTTAAAGAATATCCAATAAAGATTTCGTTTGACCTAAACAATTACATGTACGTTAATACGAAATAAATGGCTAATTTTCAAATTTAAAAAAAAACGTCGAAATTGTTTATATTTTATTAAGAAATGAGTATTCAGCTTAATGAAATTAATATTTCGTAAACACAGAATAAAACGAATAATTTGCGTATCAAAAAAGGTTTCCGATGATTTTTGATAAAAGAAATATTCCGCTTCAACGAAATAAAACGGTGTATTTACATCATAACAAAATGTTGAATGTCACTTTAAGGTCTCTATAGAAACGTAATGGTCAAATGATAGTATATAATAAAAAATCTTTTATTAACTTGGCATGTGTCAATTGTAATTTGGTGAACAAAATGATGTTACATGATATAGTATTTTACATAATCTGTAATCGCGTCGTCTAATAATATCCGATGCTTTCAAAAAGGTGTTGGATATAGACATTTTTACTCCGTAAAAAAACCGTCCATGCGCAGTGTCTAGAATAGATTCTTAAAACACCAACTCGGTCAAAGTGCTTTAGATACCTTTTACGAAGCATTATTCATATATTACTCACCACTATTGATCTGATCATAATCTATGTACACAGTATTTCTTTAAGTCAAAATACACCAAATACATTCCTTCCTTGTTTCCATATAAATCAACCATGTTCAACCCTCAATTGTCAAACTTTCTAACCGTTTCCCAGGTAGAATATCCGATTTAAGAAACTTTCGGGTGTAATGCATTATGCACGAAGGAATTCGACACGCGGAAAAGGCTACCGTCATTTTGAACATAATCGAGTTTGGACGAATCTGTTTTATCTAATAATATGCTTTTACTTTCAAACATTGTCAAACTACTAATAATAATCAAATTAAACATTTCCATTGCACCCTATACTCATTTATAATGAATTTCAATTCAATGTCATACAGTCAATGCATTCTGGTGAATGTATACAATGTTTTCTACGTGAACAAAGGTTTTTGGGGGACTATTAGGCTGTAGAATCAACATGGCTGCGGATGTATTTGGCGTTTTTTTATCTTAAGTATTTATGCGATCTCGTAGAAATATGTTTATTGTTTTAATGCGCATGTTGGGGTACTTGTCAGTCAGTAAATACTGTGATGGAAATGAATATATGTCTTATTAATAGATGTCATTACTCTAAGGTCATGTTTCTGTTTATGTCGGAAGTTAACACTTAATTAGTACGAAAAGCCTCGCTTGGCTCGACAGCATTTAGTATATATTGCATGCATATACCATCCTTTTAACTCATTGTTCGAAATATAACTGTCAAATGATTTGAATTACACCTGGATACATGGGCTTCCCACTTTGGTGCTCATTGTTACAGTAAATGTCATTGAATGAGCAACGTTATTAACAGTTATCTTGACAATTTGTTGTTGTTATTTGTTAGTACAACTTACGTGACAAAATAATCAATCAAGAATCCTATCGTTATGATGTCAAAAATATACATTAATAATGAATATATATATTTATATATATATGAAATAATGTAATATTAGTCGTTCATATATATGACAACGAGTCTGATCAGACTGCATAGGCGTGCAAACGTTTTTAGGACATAAAAGTCTTCACTTTTTGAAGTATCGTCTTCGAACAAACTGGGCAATTTTTAACTTTGTCAGAGCATCATACACACATTCTGTGATGACCACAGGGAAGGAAGAGGATGTTGCATTCTCTTTGTTGGCAAAATATGCACAGCAATCGTCTTCTAAGATATTCATTTTCTTCCTGCAATCCCTCTTTTGTAACCTCTGAAAAGAAATAGATGTTAAAGATTACACAATGTGTTAATATTAAAAGTATGCCAACTGATGGGACCATTGTTAAGCAAGTGGATATAATTTGAACGACATCAGTATAGTACGTTGCATATTAAATAACAAATTCCAAGACTTGCGGTTTACAACTAAACGACGCTTGTTTAAGTTTGTATTACATATGTAGAAACGAACCCATGATTGTTGTCATATTTTTCGACGAATTCAAACAATGTTAATACTAAAGAGTTACTAAATATACTTTAGTGCCAAATTATGTGTTATAGCGGTTAGCGATAATAATTCAAATTATACGTATAGGAAAACTAGTACTGCCCCCCTCCCTTGAACATCTTTGTAGACAGTCATTGTAACATTTGTAACAGCTACTATTAGATTATATAGACAAACAAATGTACATATAGGGAATACGAATCTTGCCACTGGTGAGATCGAAATAATTCAATATTCTTGGAAAATGGTCTTTGTGTATAAATAATTGATATAAGGATATATATAGTTCAGCCAACTAGCGGTCTAATGTTTCCTGGGTCAAAGCTGTAGTATTCTTCTAAAAAAATTGAAAGTGTTTCATTTCTGAGGCGATTTTAACAACAGGTTTGCGTAGAAGTGCATCCATTGAACAGTATCGGAAGAGGACTACCTAACATTACTATAAAACTATATTGCACTTTATTCATTGTCTTAGAATAATTGTTTGAAGCTCGGAACGACTTTGGATACCAGGTGGTTAGATATCACTATAAAGTTCTTAGATTAGAATAAAATACTTACTGAAGGTTGATATAAAATAACTAAATACATGTTTGTACTTATCGGATTATATTGCACCAATACTTACTTCGCAATGAACCTCTATTTAACACCAGGCGTGCTATTTTCACAACTGACTTAGGCATTTGTGAAAAATACTTATCCTCGTGTTTACATACACAAATGTTCTTTATAATAAAACACTGTTTAGTCAATGCCTTTAAAGACCAAACAATATACTAATATGTTTTACCATTGAAGTTTGGTGTTGTAGGCGACTCTGGTCTCGGGCTGTCAGTTGGCAATACTTCGCCTTTCTCTTCTTTGTCCAACAAAACATTTGTAAGATTGTCAGCCGTCAAACTTAAATCTGAAAGATTAATATTTCATATGTTTCATACAATGTGAAACATTCTATATTTTGTGATTGCAGTATATACATACATAAACATAAACATACAAACATAAACAAGAGTCAGTGTTGGTAAAGTTAGTTCTTATTGTATCTCTATATAGTGAATAGTTCTCAAGTATAATTACACCAGAGTCTCTGTTGGCCGTCTTGCGATATATACCTAAACATATCTCCTGAAATCACACTATTTTATGCCGATTCA
This sequence comes from Serripes groenlandicus, assembly GCA_031761405.1. Classification (NCBI taxonomy): domain Eukaryota; kingdom Metazoa; phylum Mollusca; class Bivalvia; order Cardiida; family Cardiidae; genus Serripes; species Serripes groenlandicus. The sequence continues at coordinate 643,751 of JASEVX010000028.1, forward strand.
AAGTTTATGTACAATTATACTCTACATCGCAAGACCGGACTATTACCTTATTGACACCGTGTTGTTCGCACAACTGTTGTGACTTCATACTTCACACTTCAAGTCACAATTCACATCTCACAGTTTATTCTTAACATTTAACATTTCAGAATTCAAACTTCAAACATCATACTTCAAAGTCACAATTTGCACTTTGGACTTTTATTTTTCCATTGATACAGCTTCCTTAAGATATAATGATAAATTACTTCATTTGTCAGGACATATTTTGTCTTTAAAGTATAGTTAAACAATTTACTATTTTGCTTTGAGTGTGTGTAGTTTACTTGCTGTGCTATAGCTATATGCCTTTAATGGATAATAATTGTCATATCTATACTTTAGTAATTCAAACGTAAGATAACGTATATTAACAAATACATTTTAAGATGAGAAATCTGCCATTTTGCACTTCAGTGTAGTCACGTTTCCATTAATTGGTAAGACGTTGATCTGTTTCAAGGAATGGTTAATGAATTCAATGAACGAATACATTGTTTATTAAGAGATTATAATAGTGGTCATAATTTATATCATTACTGTCTTTTATCTAAAGCAATATTGTACTCACTGTTTGCTTTACACTCGTTTATTGCCATTGAAACTGCTGCTTGTGAGTATCCCAGACCTATAACACTTCTTGCTGCTGCAGAATAAATTGGAAAAGGACTATCTGACGGTATCTCCTGTTCGGTTATCTCCTGTTAAATTGACGATTGGATAAAGAGAAAGTATTAGGTTCATGTATATGGTCATACTATTTTATGTGTTCTTCTTTGAATTTTAAAACTTATGGTAATCGAGCAGTTAATTGAAATTGACTTTCAACCCAAATTCAACCCATTAAACAAACGGCTAGTCTTATCCATGTATGAACTATTTATTTGCTTTCATTTTAGAACAGCATTGTTCAATAATATTTAAAAGGAAATACACGAAACTGTTTTAAGATTAATTTAATTGTTATTGATACATGCTTTAAAATCCCAGGACAACGATTCCAAATGTCGACTGTTACATAGACAACTGTGGATTAATTCTTATTTATTCCAAGCAAATATCATTTTTGATTGGCTGGAGGATAAAAGCAATATATTGTTTAAAAAGAACAGTTCATTTGAAAACAAATCCTGTGGAAAAGATAAGTTATTCATCGTGAACAATTTCCCATATTCTTAATAGGAATCAGATATTTTCTTTCAATTGAATTTTTTTCTTTTCATTCTTGAGATTTTCATAAATAGTTCCAATTTATTATTTAGTATTATTCATGTTCAAATCAGTTACCATGCGTTTTACTGTATCTTAACATTTTGAATATATTATCTGATAATAAATTAATAATTTCTCTAGCATCATACACCTGTAGTGAAACATACTGTATTACGAACATCTGGAATACCTCATCAGCTGGCGTTTCCGCTGCGGCTTGGACAAGTCGTATGTATTCCTCCCCCTTTTCTCTTATAACATGCTCACAAAAAGGGAACCATCTTGCGTGTTCAATCCAAGGTTGGTCTCCAGCATCCCATCGTTGCAAACCACCGTCACAAGCATAGCATCGCACTATGTCTCGGAGGCCTAGATGAAAAATATCAAACGGTGTTGCCAATGAAAAGAAGCCTTAGTTTCCTTCAATGTTTATTTTCTTGACACGGTCCTCCAAGTCGTTCTGGACCAAATGTTCAGCGGAATGTTGCGGAATGTTGCATGTTTGTCACAATGATTAAGGTTTGAATTGTATCAAGCTACTGCAATTCTTCAAAATGCAATTGAAATGTTAAGACAACATACAATAAGTCTTAAGAATTACCAATTACTATTTAAATAGAATTTAATGTATTTTAATCAGCAGAGAATTTGATATGGTTGATCAGTCAATAATAGTCCACTATTGAGTGAAAAATCTATAATCACTAGTTGATGATATAAAGTTTCTTTGTATTCACAAAACACGTGATTGTGGTCTCCCAAATTGTCAGCATTAAAATCCCTGCTGCCAGACGCTTTCTGGCAGTGAATGCAGTTAGGAAATATGAAGGCAATGATTTAAAAAAATGATAATATTTAAAAAGTACTGGTAAATATAGAAAACAGCAAATAATATCACGATTTTTCTAAGCAATAATATAAATCACTTATCAACTGCAACTTTTCTTAGATCAGTTTGATTGTATGTAAGACATTAACAGTTTCTAGTGTTATTATGTGTCATATGTCATAACATTGAATGTTATCACACTTGTATAACTGTCGAAGCTTTCTCCACGTAATACGACTTTTATCTGCATAGGATAAAAATAACATTGCAGATTGAAAACTATACAGTCAGTGTTAATACATAGCTGACCCGTATGGAAAAATCCCGCCTCCGCCAACATCCCCGGGGTCTGTGAAAGCTCACGTGACCAGTTATTGAATGACGTTAAACGGACTGTATATCCCTGATACTCTGGGTGTTTGATGGTGTTCGCAGCTCCTGGTTCTGTTAAAGCATGACTGTTACCTTCTGTGATAAAACATGTAATAACAAATAATAAAGTGCTTATTTCAGGAAAATCAAGAGTCAACAGACTAGTCGAATGATTTAACGTTGGTTCTTGGATTACATGTTGACACCAGTTCGCAAAATATCTGTAACAAAATTAGATTGTTCCTTTTGGAATCATATACCTGCCACAACGTCGTATTTTGATAATGTATATTTGTTGTAAACATACATACAGAGTTTTTGTTGAATAGCAAGATATCTTATTATGTAAGAATATCATAGTATGTCCTTTCATTCGTGGATACTCTGCGTCTGTCAACATCCTCAAGTCAACCTTTTGAGACAAGTGTGAAACGTACAATACCAGAACTGTATTTTATACTTTTTAATTAAATTTGACTTTCAATAAATTTACAGTTTCTATTTTGTTATGTTAAACGATGTTAAATGTAGCAAAATAAATGCTCTATTATCACAATCTAAGAAGTATTGCTTTAATGATTGTAAACTAGAAATGACTCTGTATACATTGTGTCAAAATGATAGGTTGGGATAAATGGATATTAGACTCACCAGTTGTCTGTTGAATGTTTCTCTGAAAGAAGAAGAGCGTTTTCACTATGTAAACTTAGACAGAAAATATATATTGGTGGATCAATTCACATACAAAGAATCTTAATACACATTAAACATATCTACTTGCTGTTATTGGTCAAATTTTCGTTGTGTACATTAATAATGACTTTCATTGATCATACAAACAAACCGCTTGTCCGTATCAACTATAATTCAAACAAATGACATGACTTGCCACAAAAATCACCATTTGATAATATAGATGTGAATGATGCTGCTTTGATATTGGCGACCAAAAACGGATCAATGGTAATGTGTAAAACTCTCACCCGGTAAACACTCAATATGTTTGAATCCACTGTCTCTGTCAAATGTTTACAATTTGGTGAATACTTGAGATGAACGAATAAGACGTCGTCGTTCATGGACCAGTCTTTTAATCCAAGTCCACACAAGTAGCAACGGCAGAGGTCAACTCGCCCTGAAATCATATGAACGAAAACATAAACACACATAATGCCTATTTAAACGTGGAAGGGCTTGTGGCCTTCATTACTTTTCGACATGGCGAAAATAATAAAAATCTATTATATATAGACAAGGGCCCCAACTACCTCGTCAGCCAGCATTGATCCATGTTTGCAATTTGGTCCGATAAAAAAAAAAAGATTGATTAAAGTGCTATGTGTGTGTCAGCATGCAGCTAAATGGTTACCCTTAACACTGGTTTATACGCAATCGACGGGTTTACAACTTACAATTAAGGCAATAACGGTTCAATTTGACAAGTCGGACAAGTAGCCTTATTTTTACAGCTGTTTTACGGAGGGGCGTGATTGACCGTTTCAGTTAAAGCGACCAATAAAATAACCTGTTACAATAAGGATCAAAGTATACAACAATATCAGAAAAACTTTAATTATTCGAACCTAAACATATGTTATGTGATCATGAATAAACAAATGCGCTAATGAAGTAAAATCACTCATTAGTTTCATATTAATGTGTTTAGTATCAGATGTTGTAGGAAAGGTATAGTTGTATCGTAGGTTTATAACCATTTAAAAGCAGAAATGACCTCGAAGTAAGGTTGCAGATCCGTGTCCTACTATTCCAATTTCACCGTAAGTGTTTTATTTTAAGACGGGTGATCGTGAACCGATCTTTTGCGGATAAAATCCTTGTAACCAGTGTTTAGGTTAAACATTTAGCGACATGCTGATACATAGCGCTTTATTCAATCGTCGCATTTACTTTGTATCGGACCAAAATACAAATATGGGTCAAATCTAGCTGACGAAGAAGTTACATCCCTAGTCTACATAAAACAGAGTCTACATTTGTGTGTTTATAATTAGCGTGCCATGCACGGGTCATACCAAATACCAACAAAATGGTAGTTGTGGTTTACCTACTTTGGTTTAACTATACGACTGACTCGCTAGTGCCAGGATAAATGGACAACTAGTACCAGTATCATACCCGTGCAAAGTCATAATGTTAATTGTTGAAACTGGCCTTGAGCATCATACACACAAACAAAGGCAGTGCGTTATGTAGACGTGAGGTAACCTTTAAAGTGTGTGTTACAAGTGAACCGTCCAGCGATAATTATAGAATTGTCACTTTGATAAACAAAAGGCCGATATTAATAATGTTATTTTACAAACGGAATTGACAACGACCACGACAATCAATAGAGTGTTTGAATATTAGCATGAAACGTTAGCTGTAAACATTTTGTCATAGCAAAAGCAGGTTGTCACAAAACAAACACATTCGCTAGAAAAGTAATTGACTGCGTATTGCTTTTGATGGAGCAGTTTTCTAAATATATAAATATAATAAATATTATTTGTGTAGCAGTATTTGAAAAGAGAGTACGTTTGTGAGTTTTGAGTAAACATGCAATAACAGTGTGTTGATGCTGCTCACTGTTAATGGGGAACAACTTATGCACGAAAGTCTGATTAACACGCTGATAATTTCGATATATTCTGTTCTGTTCTGGCTAATGGACATACATTTTATGCAATTAAACTTGTCCAATAGTTGCTGGTCTGTGAAATCTGAGTACCATTACACATTTATATGACTATCGGATACACAATACGTATCACCCAAACTAAAATAATATGATTTTTATTTATATTACGATGTCATGGGTTGTATTACGCTCAGGAACGATACTATCTGACATGACGAACACACTTTATACGATTCGATGATTTTGTACCTGCGAAAAAGAATCCATGTTTCGCTAAAAGAGTAGTATCTTGAATACTGATACCATGGGGCCAGTTGGTTGGTCCGTTACGGTGTTTGAAAGTGTCTAATCGTACTTGTAGGTCAGTGTAATCCGGATATCGAGCGTGGCTTGCTAAATTGGTCGTTATACTTTGCTCACTGTCTCGGCGTTGCGTCGTCGGTAATTGACTAGAAAGGGACGTGGCTACACTTGACAATATCGGACTGTTCTCTTCCCTTGAATTTTCCTGAAAGTGTTGAATGTATTTTGAATGATGATATGCAGTTACACTGTACGCTGTGTTGTGTGTTTTTAGTAATACACACCACTGAAAGTTTTTGAAATGTTTCTTTTACGCATGAAACACAATAGCTATACAGGTATGCAGGCATATATATTCACTTACCACTGAAGCCCCTACATAAAGGTTCTTTCCACCAAAGGCATGGTGTAAACTACTTCCACCGTCTGTCGCCTGGATAGGGTATGCAGGTAACGCCTCTTCTTGTCCATGTGTCGGATTGGCTATACTAAGGTAAACGCTCGATTTAGCTTCAACAGACTTAGTCGAGCGGACTTTTTTAAGATCGATTACTCTATCATTTACAAACCTTCCATCCCGTAAATCAAGCAAAGCAGTTGGTTTATCAAATGTGTTGATATTCATTACTTTAACTTTCGAAAGATTCAAAGTTTTTGGCGACACATTCTTGTTGACATTTTCTTTAAAGTAGATGTCCCAATACCCTTTGTACTCAACAATGTGTGGTTGTGTTCCAATGAACCGTCTTAGTTTTGTAATCGTCTCCTTTCGTTCGATGCAATGTGCATTGATGAATTCTATTCTCAATCGTTGTCTCCAGTAAGAAGGATTTTTAAATGTCAGCATGACTGTATTTGTCAAAGGTAAATGCCTATCAAACGTATATGTGTAGGTGTTTTCTTATAACGATACACTTTTCCTACTTCATGATGACCTGCTGGGATTTTAAGGGATTCATCTGAAATTGAAAGAATGATGTTGTACCTATAATGAAATAAAAACTTGTCAAAATGTACATGCATATGTTATTATCAGCATGAATTCTATAAATTGACAAGTGCAGATCATCCCACTTCTCTTGCGTCTGTCTGTTATGCTCGAAGCTTATACAGTTTATGTTCAGTTATGTTGTATAAGGAGTCGTAATCAGTCAGTTGACTACAAACTACTTTAAAAAATGAGTTCATGGAATTATTATCTGACAACAGAAGACTTGGCTCAACCATAATGATATAGATATCAGTTTTTCCATACCAATGTTCTTTGATATGATACGCAATATCTTGGGCTTAATACGTAACCCGGATTAATAACTGAATTCGCGATGCATAATGTTATCTTATAGTGTTCTGAGCAACAACTGTGTCCGTCAGCAAACGTTAATGATAGTATAGATAAGCGTTTCGTGAGATTAATTGAACGGCCAACACAATTAATGAAAACAAACAAGAACTATCGAAAGGGCAAATAATGTAAAACCTTCAGCACATACAATGTTTTATATTAAAACATTCGCGATATCATGGTTCAAGTATGGTCTGCGTAAATTTCAGATTAAACTTTACTCCGATTATAAAATGATAGTACTTTACGATCTATCATAAATAGTTCATCCTTTACTTTGTGGTTCGTGCCTACTAGTATTATTTTTATTATTGCATAGGTATGCTACTGGCGATGCTCTATACCTAAGACAAATCCTAAATTTGTCTTTTTCACATAAAAAGCTGAGCAATTAAACATATATATATCAACAAGATTCAAGATTCCATACTTTATTGACTGTTTTTCGGCAAAGCATTTTGCCTTTGGCCATTTACAAATTATATAAATATGGCAAACATATATACCTAGAAAAACATATAACATTTATACATATAACATATAACATATAACATAAAAAGAAACACGCGGAATAATTTCAAACCATTGCAATTGACTTTTAAATTATTCTTCGAAAGTGCGTATAAAAAGCCATGAAGAGTAATATTTGAGCGATAGTATTATTCATAAATATATCCGTATTTTAAATCCCGGATTATACTTACAACCGGAATGTATTATTGTAAGTAAGACACTTTTCTTAAACTCAACATGATACTTAACGTAAGTCTAATGAAGGATTACTCAGGAGTTCATGTCTTGTTTATTACCGCTTTCTGTTCTTAAAAAAATTATCTGCTAGTATTGTCATTGCGAAATACGACACCATCAAGACGACGACACGGTAGTATTCTTTTATTTTGAAATTGCACATGGTAGATACATAGTAAGCACACATTATAAAGAAACATATATCATGACTTTTATTCAAGATAAAACGTGACCATTTGTTTAATTACAACAGAACACATATTTAGATTCGAGATGAAAGAATCTCAGTGATACTTTATAATATTCTGTATTAAATGCAAGCTCTACTTTAACTAACAATGAACAAAGCTTTATCGCATTACTAATTGATAAAAATAGATAATTCAAGGGTTTTGATTGTGTACGTTGTGTACGTGTATCATTTTGGACACTCTAAATACGCAGTATATCAACGGATTATAAGAAACCTGATGCGAATACTACTTTATCGATTAGTTATTCTCGACAATTGACAAAAGACAATTTGACGAGCGTCCTTCGTCTTTTACAATATGCTATATATCTATAGGCAGCAAGTTACAATGGAATATCTCTCAATAAGAGAGGCATGCAATCACAGTCTGACCTTTGATGGAACCGTAATATCCGGCTAAATGGTTCTAGACCATTGGAGTGAATGTAAATCATTAGCCCCGGCACGTTAGATTGTATTGGTTTCATACCTTATATATTTGTATCTCGATGTAAATTAAGTTACCAATACTTTTTTCCTGACCACAGCGATATGAATTATTTGTTGAAAGTGGCGTAAAACACAAAACAAACAAACAAACAAATATCGATTTATTGTTATACTAAAATAGATCCATGAAATCAAATACATCCTTCTATTTCGAGTGCGTATGCGTCCGCAATAAATTGTAACACATTTAGATCCTAGTTATATGTGGTGTTATAAAAATAGATCATTTTAATGATAAATAACCACTCCTCCGGCAAAGATTGTCAAGAATCAAGGAATTACTTATTATGCGTCGGGTGTTTTGGAATTATATCAATTATGAGCACGTTCTATAATTAGAAACACGCATTTTTAGGTTCTGATTGAATTGAACTAGGTTGTGTTTCGCTTTACCAAATGAATTCAAACGTAAAAATGTCATTACATTTCACTGTAACCTGAAAACCACGCGTGTTTACAGCCAGTGAAGTATTGACTTATACATATAAAAGTTAAGGATTCGAGGAAAGTAATTGATGCGTAGCCTTAACCGCTGTATTCGATAAACTTCAGTATTCGTCTAGGAAAGTTCAAAAAGCTTGGTATATAATAAAATGCATACAAAAAATGCATGTCTCATTGCGGGCGATTTATTGAAGATTGCAATCATGCAAACCTGTCTATCACATCACTCTGTTAAGCACCAAGTATATTACCCACCTATTTCCCTGTCCTTTTACCCTGTCTATCACCCTGACCATTTACACTGGCTATCTCACTGTTTATAAACCCTTTATATCACCCTGTCTATCAACATCATCTGCAGTCTATCACCATGTATATCACCATGTATATCAACCTGTCCATCAACCTGTCTATCACCCTGTCTGCTACCCTTTACTATGACCGTGTCTATCACCCTCTATATCGCCATGTATATCACTATATATATCAAGCTATCTATCACCCTGTCCATCATCGTGTATATAAAACTGTCCATCAACCTGTATATCACACTGTTTATTACCCGTTATATTACCTTGTCTATGCCCTATCTATCACCATGTATATCACCATGTATATCAACCTAGCTATCACCATGTTAACCACCCTGTATATCACCCTGTCCATCAACCAGTCTATCACACTGTGTATCAAATTTTATATCAGCCTGTATATCAGCCTGTCCATCATCCATCACACTGTTTATTATTTTTTCTATCACCCTGTCTATCACCATTTCTATCACCATGTCTATCATCATGTTTATCAACCTGTCTATCACATTAAATCATAGGGGCTTGGCACGCTATTTAACAAAATAAAAATGTATATTCTATCATATGTAGACAAGGGATGTAAATTCCTCGTCAGCTAGATTTAACCGATGCTTGCATTTTATTTCGATACAACATCAAAAACGAGATTGAATCACCATGTAGCTAAATATTTATCCTAAACACTAGTCACAATAATTTTATCTGCGAACGATCGGTTTTCGAACACCAAACTTAAAATCACAACACTAACGATGAGATTTGACAGGTCGGACACATGTCTTCAACCTGCAATTAACTAATAAGAACGCCAAGTTCTACAGTCATTTCGATGAAGTATATTGTACAGTTTAATATGACAATTACGCAGCTTCGGTGTGAAATGGCAATGCAAGGTATAACATCTTATATGCTGACCTTGGCAATTAACATTTTTTATTTTGATTAAAACATTGATCACAAAGATTCACGGCCTGTCTTGAAAGGCAATACTGTTTATTTTTTTCAAATGAGTTTAACAAAACACAGTTGTGAATTAATAAAGTACTGCCGTTTAGAAGCTGTTTTACCCAATGACTATGCTTGATTTTACATGTATTATGTTCTCGGGAATGATTTACCAGAAAATGACAACGCCCTTAATATGTCCTATCTATTCAAGGTTTGTATGTATTATTGTCTTCACAATTAATAATCGAACCGATTCCGCGTTAGTTGTATCGGCAAAATAAAAACAAACATCAGTAAAATATATATTTACATGTGTACAAGAATAAAAAAAATCACACAATTTGTATATCGATTGAATGGATATTAACGTCACCTTTGGATATTTTACCGATGTACTGTTATCATGTCGTCATTGAAACACTAACCGATTATTGATCAGAAGTTTTTTGTCAGCAAACATGCTCAAAATAATGTTGTAAAGATCATAGACGTATTTCGAGACATAGTTATTCGAATTACCTGGTAACTAAATAAGAATAGTAATAAGAATACATTTATAAATTAAACTAATATATACATAGCGTTATGAATATAAACATATGATAAGTAAAAACAATGAGCACCTTAAACTATAAGCAGTTAAAAACTAAACGAAAACACAAATAGTACAATTTTACTTACACTTCTCAGTTTTTACTTTGTACAAATTCACTAGTAACGTAAATGGTCATATGTCTAAGTCTGGCTTCATATATACACAGAAGCGAATGAATGAATCATTTATATTTTAAAACTGTACGTGATTGTTTAAACAAGGGGGTGAATAACACTACAATTTTCGTTGGGATGGGTGGCTCCTTAATGGCCAAAGAGGGATAAGATTAGTCATGCAATAATTATTGCTAAGATAATGTTGATTGCCATCGATATTACCTTCGTGAACATTGTAAACTATATTAAACTAAGTTGTGTTCTTGTTTCACATGTCGAAGAGAAGGATGTATATGCAAGAAAAGTTGTTGATAATCTAATGGATCAAATGACATGTGATTTTTTATGTCATTTATATATATAGCTCTAATGAAATACTCCAATATGGCTGCAGATATCCATCAATGTATGAAGAAATACAACAATTAAATGAAGAGAGCGTGCATTTGAAATGAAAGTGAATGACGTTCGATCTTATGAAACATCGCTGTATACCTGAAATAATATTGATAACAGTGTCATACACAAATTAAGTATACACTGGGATTTATATCGTGTAAAGATGTATGTATCTAGTTTGTTTTTGGTCATTTTTCTATTGCATATTTTTGCTTTTAATTTTGGTAAGCTAATATAAAAAAATAACAAGTTTGGTCCATACAAAGACGAAATTACCTGTATAGTACAAGCATGTCATAACAAATGTTTGTGTTTGACAATCAATCGAGTCTTAGTGTATATCTTTAATACCAAACAATTTCTGTTTATATATTGGTTGATATTATTAAGCGTACTAAGTCATGTGTTTATGGTGGATATTAAATCCGAATATTCTCGGTTTCACCTATAGCAATAGTTTCATCTTGTAAGTTTTATCAAAGTATACAATTTTGGAAATCAAATATTATTTTTTCGATATCAACTTTTCAAAATTTATCGATTTTTGTCTAAGAAGAAAATACATCCAATTCAGTTGAAGAAAATTGTAATTATGTTGTACTAGCAACTATCCCGTAAGTATCGAATTGTCTAGATAAAAAATATATATCTAGTAGATATTGATGTCGTCTGCAAAGCGGCAGTAAATTTCAGACATTTGCGAATACGAAATATAAACGAAACAATATTGTATGTGTTGTTTGTTATTGAAACCTGTTTAGCTAGCATGACCATTGAAATCATTGTATACGCCTATTTACCCTTTAAAGCATCTGCATCAGTATCTTATATATTGTAAACACATAGGAAGAAACGAGAGACTTGGACATGCAACTATAGTTTCGTTGGTTTAAAATGATATATGCAAACTGATTAAATAAAATACATTCATTGCTAGCTTGATCTAAAGTCGGGTATTCCGCATGAACAAAGTATGTAAAATTGGACTTGAGCTCTTACAAGAACATTGTTCTTCCAAACACATATCTATCTGTATTTAATATGCAAATTTAGTTTTTCCAGGCTATATAGATCTATGTGTATTTGATATAGTGAATGTGCTACGAATTGATAGTTAAGAAAATTTGACATTGCAGGACAAAGTGTATACTACACTGGGTCTGGCTGAAGAGGCAAAATACAATCAAGCAAGTGGTCTTTCTTTTAGGATTCGTGACCAGTGTTTTTCTTTATTTAATATGTCAAGTACAAGTAGCAGTATGTAGCGATTCATATCTGCCATCCAGACAAATTGGCTTCAGGTGCAACAATTGAGACGCTGGAATGATATAAACTTCTGATAAAAATAGACATTTTCAGTAGCCGTCTAATTTCTTGCCAATAGAGCATTAATTGAGGAAATCAAATTGTGTTAGATATTAAACTGTAGAAGCTGTCAGTGTGTATTGAATTTGGTATTGAAATACGAAACATGATCCATTGGGTCAACATGGAAGGAGACCTGGTTATTTCTCATTGGCATGTCTCAAATTGATTCATTTACCATTTCCTTCTCGTTTCAAGTGCTTCTGCTTCCTATTGAGTACTTTTCTTACTTTTGTTGGGGCATGTGGTAATATACTCTCCATAGCTGTGGCTTCTTAACTGTCTGTCTAAACTGGCCATTTTACCACGGAGCGATGTCGGCTCATACTCGTCACCGTCGGACTGCGAACAGCAATACAATATCTGCATAGGAGGTTTTGTAGTTCATTTTTGGGAATATATTGGATTTCACGTGTCTCACCGATGGTTTAAAAGAATTCTTGGTTTAGGCCATTGATAGTTTTCTGATTGAGTGTTCTAATTATTTTGGCCCTCGATAGATTGGTCAATGTCAGTCTCTGCTACTGGGAGGAAACGTGTCGTCTGCTCTACTGCCTGATATTGCTCTTTGTAAGACGATAGTCTCTTACCTTCTCATTGACATTCGAACTCAGTATCCCTAATGTCGATGTGATAAAATGTTCTGTCACCTCGGAAAACTTTGTCTATTATCACCGCCTTGAATTTGCCGTAAATATGTACGAATTAACTGGGTACAACATTATGATCAGCCATCTTAATATTTACATACAGGCGTAGGAATACAACAAGTTTGAGTGGAGTTGTTCGCCTTATTTGCATAAACAGTGTTATATGATATTTATGTTATGGCATTTAAACACTCCTGGAGCCCGTGTTGTGTGATAAACATTGATATTGGATCAATGTTTAACATAAGCGTAAGAGTTTTCAACAAAGCATATTTAAATTAATGAACTGCGTTTTCCATACTGCATACATTTTGTGTCTCTCTGTGTGTATATACGCATCAGTTTAATGCGCTTATATACTTTAGCAGCCGATGGAGAAATATTTAACTTAACAAGAACATGAGTAGATGTATTGTTATTAACACTCCTAGTTACTGTTAGTATCAATTCATGACTCCAGACTGGCCTATTTACATACATAAAAAATAGAGCTAGATGACTACGTCATTCACGTTGAACCATAGACATCATGATATATTTTCGTAAACACCACTTGATATTCTACTTTTAAAGATATTTTAAGAAAGTTTTGTAATCCACTGTTTTAAATATTCTTAGACACGTATAATTATCCGTAATTAGGTTAAAATAGTATATATCTAGTATTTAAAATCTATGTATATATGACAAGATACGCGCTAAAACTCACTGCGGTAACCTTGAGATAAACTTTGACATTTTGCCATGTACTAAAGTTAATGTGCTACGCTTATAAACAATATAGTAGAAATGTAGCATGAATGGATATAGTTAACAGATACAATGTACATAATCATATTACTGTTATGAAACAATACCGTGAATCTGTTCCACATCAGAAATTGCACAGAGGGTATAGTCTCATAACAGATAACATAATTTAAATACATACTTGTATAAAGTTTATATCTTTGCGTAAAGGGTTATTTGCATTATTGTTGGTTCTAAAACCGCAATCCGGAATTAACGAATCAAAATCGCTGCATTTGTCACGTGATCTTTCTCTAATCAAAAACATATATAAGCGGCTGTTGTAAAATGCCCTAGAAAAAAACCTCAATTGTCGACTGAAAGAAGACAAACTGTATAAACAAGGTTGTATTTTTTTGTTTATACATTTGGATCTATTAATATTTAAACTATGTATACTTGTAAGTCATTCTTTATTTATACATTATCTACTTAAAATTACTATTGAAACAGTGTTTACAATGTTTTGAAGATCTATGTAAGGATTAATTCCAACACAATGAGATGCTAATATTGCATTATAAATGATAAACCCTGAAATTGCTTATCACAAGAAAAACTTATAAAATGCTAATCATGCCCTACACAGTGTCTTCATTAATTGTCATACATGCATGTTTAATTCGAAAAAAAAAGCAGCCTTCGGTCACAATATATATTGACTGCGTTACAATAATATACATACAGTCAATAGTGAGCGAACAGCTGCAGCTCTAGTTTAGACTTTGACTGCATTGATGCTATTTAGTCGAATAGTAACCACGGTATTTCGCACCAGTCAGCTCTAAAAAAAGTTCATCCAAAGTTAATGAGTCGTATTCCAGAATATGGTAAACTTCTGTCTTTAGTTATTAATTAAGTAGTGTGGTACCACAGGATTCAAACATTTCAGGCACTATGTATGGGGAAAAGTAATACATAACACCGACGTGAGTCGAAAACGGGTTTATGACTCCAGACTTTAACTCAGTTACTTACCTTAAAACGAGGGCCAGAACACTACGTCATTCACTGTGGAACACATTACACATGATATTGTCCGTAAACACTACTTGATTTTCAATTTTGAAAGATATTTCTAGAACTTGTACATGATCCTATTTGTAATCTACTCTTTTAAAGCTTTTCAGGCACGTATACTTATCCGTAAATAGACTAAAATAGTATATATTTATTAATTCAATTATATGTATGTATAATTAGATACGCGCAATAACCTACTGCGGTAACCTTGAGATAAACGTTTGACATTTTGCCACGCATGTCACAGAGATAATTTGCTAGCTTATGAAAAGATAGTAGAAATATAGCATGAATTGATATAGTTTACAGATACACTGGACATAATCGTTATTATTTTTATGAAACAATACCGTGAATCAAAAGACTGTTCCAGATCAGAAATAGAAGAGGGGTAATTGTCCTAAAAGACATACCGCTAATAATAATAATTGAAAAACATAATCGTATAACGTGTATATCTCTGCGTAAAGGGTTATATGTATTATTGTCGGTTGTAAAACCACAATCCTGTATTAACGCATCAAAATCGCTGCTTTTGTCACGTGACCATGCATTGATCAAACTCATATATGAACGGGATGTTGTAAAAATGCACTGGAAAAGTAAACCTCAATTTTCGACTGCAAGAAGACAAACTGTATAAAAAAGGTTTTATTTGTATTTGTTTAGATATTTGGATCTATAAGTATTTAAAATATGTTCACTTGTAAATAGATATGTATGTCTTTATTTTTAAATTATCTACTAAATATATATCTGGAAGGTATTTAAAATATGTGTACTTTTATGTTTATGTATATTTCTTTATTTATACATTATCTACTTAAGATTACTATTGAAACAGTTTCCACAATCTTTCGAAGATCTATGTATGAGTTAAGTCCAACACAATTAGATTCTACTATTACATTATAAAACATTATGCTAAACCCAAAGTTGCTTATCACAAAACAAAAACTTATAAAAGGCACACCATGCCCTGCACATTGTCATCATTAATGGTCATGCATGTACATGTAAGTTTAATTCGAAAAAATAGTTTAAAATCAAGCCGCTTATTTGTAACAACAAGGGCTATCAATCAATGGACCCGGCTAGTCTACCTATTGTTTCCGTTGACTGACAAAGGTAATTGTGCCTAGCGTCATTCACCTGAGATCAATTGACTACCAATATTTCCGATAGTTATTAATTGACAGTCAGGAATGTTATGTGTAATTCTGGTGGAATTAGACCCGTAAATATTCTGCCGTAATATAACTAAAGAACTGTTCAAATCAAATCAATATACCAATTCCAATGTAAATATTTTAAGTGTTCAAAAGTGGGTTTTATTTAACCACCTGATATGAATTATGTTAAGTTATATCATTCATTTCACTCTTTTCTACCTGGTATTAATACTATCGTGACCTTTTGAAAATGTAGGAAGTTGTTTAAATGCCCAATACGACACATTTCTTCTCAAATGTGTACGTTTTACACATGAATAGTACATACATATACGAATAGAATATATGATTGAATGTGACGTTGATACACAGAAAGTAAATGGTCTAAAGAAGAAAAATACCTTCGTATCTGTCCAAATGTTTATTAAAAAAGACATTAATTTCATCGCATTACGTTCCATTTAATTTCATTAATGTTTCCTTATTCTAAACACCGAGGTGTTTATAACCACGATTAACTATTATACTTGACCCACATTGCTGCAATATTGAAATGTTAACCCTTTTGTTCTGATCCTTTGTTTTGAAAATGTAAACCTATAGATTAAGGAAATGTAAACTTAACAATGATATCGCTTTGCATAAGGTAGTGTGTATATAGAGAATAACTAACTGCATGTTTTTGATATAGAATTTATATCACAAGGGAGAAAAGGGGTAATTTGGTTAAAATAACGAAACCGTAGGTTGAGTGATTTTACACCAAATTACCCCTTTGTTCCCGAGTGACATAAATTCGATATCAAAAACATGCAGTTAGTTATTCTAATTATTACATATCTGGAATAAATCTCCCCTTTATTTTAAAGAAACATATAAAAAAAAATGACTTTGCCTTAGGCGTATGAATGTTACGTAACCAAATACTGCTGCTTCTATTTGGCGCCAAATGACTAGCGTTATGAAGTCAAAACCGCTGACGTGACGTCATTTTCCTAGTATTCGGTCTCAGTTTTTTTAAAATTCCTAGTATTAAACCCACTTTAATTTCCAAAGATGTTCCAAATCTAAAAAAAAGTAGTTCCGGCAAAAATGATATCATCACTAGTGATGATATAAAAAAAAATGAAAGTGTTATCGTCACAGTGTTAGTTATCATTTTTTAAAAAATTGATATTGATTTTATGTCACTTAAATTTCAATGCAGAAGTTGGATAGGTATGTAATAAAATCTTATAACATACGCACGAACATTGATAGGACAGTATTAACATTCATTACTGAGAAAGTACACATATATATGTAACTTCGTAAACACAATATTTAAAACGTTCTTTTTTTTCTCATATCAATTGTCACTAGGAAGTTACACATATGCAATGAACTATTTGTAAGTAAGATCGGAAACGTTTTTAAATATTATCCACCATAGTCTCTGCCATCTATGCAACATATCCGTCTGCAATTCTGCAATTGATAATCGGACAGAAAATAAATGTTTATCATAACTTTAACTGCGCCTAAAAGAGAGTCAGTAGATGTAAACTATGGTTGTTGAATAAAAAATACAAATCAATATAGATCATCGAGATGTTGTTTAAGACGTAGAAGTAGGTTTTAGTCGTTATTTTTATTTGAAAAATATTTGCCCACGTAGAAATTCCCTTCTTCAGCTTGATGTTTCTTTTCGTATTACTATCAGCATGACGTCGTTTTGCATATTTAAATGTGCTATTTTGAGGCAACTGTATCTACTTACTTTTTGCATATTCGTTAGATGAGGAGAAACTATAACATAATAAAGAAGAATAACGCCGTTTAATTAGACAATTGACACACCAATATATCATTTTAAAGACATATTGTTCTGATACTAATAATGGTAATTGGCATGAAGATTAATACAAGGAGATTTGCCATCGACTTGCATAATAACTTCATTGGAATGCGGTTAAATTGAATATTTGGAATGTACAGTTGTCGAAATTATGGGACAGATTTAACCAAACGGTTTTTTTTTTTAATACAAACAACAAGATCCATGCCTTTGCTTATTACATTTAAAGTATTTAATATTTATTCTTCAATTCTGAAATTTAACAAGTTCTATATCACTTTTTATGTTGAATGATATAGGAAAAAGAGAAATGATGACACATATTGGAAAGTTGACTTGCCTTGTAGCGATACAATTAAGTTGTTCGATTAAGGGTAAATATTAGAATACTACAGTGTTAAAGTTTCATTGATAAATAACCCGTCTATATTTAGCTCCGTGTAAAGTTTATATTTACAGATGGTACTATCAAGTTGTTAATCTCATTGACAAAACAATTACTAAATGTCAGTGCTCATCGAACTTTCTTCAGTGCGTCGGATAACAGTGAAATAAATTGCTGTTGATATTGAATAGGAAAACAGTAAAAAAAATGAAATTTCTTAATAAACAAAAATGAGGCATATAGTGCACACTAGACATTTAATCTAGCTCTCCTTTGGAATAAGTTTACCATTACAATTGGTAAGTTTTTGAATAATTGAATCTGGAAAAGATGTACTATCACGCTTGCTAACAGACATAAACAATAACACATTGAAATTATGTGTTATTGAAAATACCTTATTACTAATGATTTTATTTCCCAAATGTGCAATTGTAATCAACAAACGTTTTTAGTTTATGCTGTTCTATTGACACACTAGGAGGAAGTGTTGTCTCAGTTGGAAACTTGTGTTGCATACCTCAGTTAATGTTGACATTCATAAGTAACATCTTTGTGTTGATGGCTCCAAATATAGCAACGTATTTCGAAGTGAATGAAATGATTACAATGTATGATCGTATTATTAGTTCCATACTGATGCTTTAATTTCTGAATCAGAACTGTTTTCGATTTTTTTTTCGGAAACTCAATTACTTTAAGCAGAAACATTAATAAAAACATAATCACGCATAATTAACCAAAATTACAAATGCCTATGCATTGTGTATCAATATCGGAACACATCAATGACTTATATTATTTGCTTACTGTAGATATTTGATTTAACAATTGGACAATATCTAAATGCGTCACTAGGAAGGTACAACTATAAAATAAGTCTTGTGTTTATAAGATTTTGGTCATTATTTTAAACGTATCAATAACCTTTTTTGCAACATGATTGTTTGCTGTATTGTAATTGCTAATATGAACAAAGAACAGAAGTGTCGTCTTATTACATCTCCATCTATGACTAAAACTGATATGCACATTTCGAATGTGTACTCGGGCTTTCAAGATTACTTACTTAAATAGACCCACGAAATACACTTTACAAAGATAAGTCGTTTGGTTTATGTGAATTGTTTATTGTATCCGATATTTTGCAAATAAAATAACCTTGTCACGTGTTGAGATCCTGGAATAGGCTGTTTTACAGATACTTTGTCATTCAAATACCTGTTATATTACACAGTTGTTGTGTTAAGTGATTCGATTAAGATTTGACTATGTTATGACGGTATTACCTTATTCACAATGTGACGATCGATGCCGGAAAAATACATGTACGTGTACTGTTGAAAGAGTTGGAATGTAAATGGTTTAAATCAAATCGAGGTTTAAACATTATTTTTACATAGTTCAACTTGAAAACTGAACTACAAAGTCGTTACACAAACTGTGTTGAAGGCTAATAGGTTGGGAAATTACGTTAATGCAAGTCGTTATGGCTAATTTATTGTTGCTGATTACATTTATTTTAACAATACATTTTTGAATTGTTAACATGGAGGATGAACTATCTCTATCTAAGCGAAATATGCTATTTGAGTGTTTTTGCTCACCTTATTATGAATAGAAATTGACAGTAACCCTTTGCATTCCTCGAGTGAGACCATACTTGCCATGACTTTGTTTTTAAAGAAAGATTTATTTTCTAAAAATATAACCGAACAGACATTCCTTTTTATATTAACATATGAGCACACACTCTCTGCGGGATGTTATATCCAACGATAGTAATTCCCACCACTAGAAGCAATACACTTACTTAGTGCACAATTATGTTAACCTAACCGGGGAATAATTAATGGAGGTGTATCAATTACCGTATGCACTTAAGAATGACCTGGACTATTAATATTTCAAAATGGTAATTCTGTTTACTTATGAAGGTATATCAATAGTATATACTGCTCGATATGTGTTATCGTGATTAAGTATCGGTATACGTTGTGTGTTCCTTTAGAAAAGATACCCAATATGAAGAAGATATCTAAGGATCCATGTATGAAATATTATGTTGGTGAGCCTTTCAATAAAAGAAGTACAGTAGGCATTTGTGATTAACGGTGTTTCAGATCAGATCATATGTATGCAAATCGTCTTAAATAAAGAGAAACTTCAAAAAACGATCAAAAGAAATAGGTGATATTATCAAACTGCACGGAAGCGCATGCTGATCTTGAACCATACTGTTCTCAAAGATTGTAATATTGTACCATTTTGCATGGCAAGGCGCATATTAGCCGTTCTACGAGAAAACCATTATTTTGGACTCTGCGTAGTGTATCGACCCAGATCAGCCTACGCATTCCGCGCAGACTAATCCGGGCCGATACATACCGTCTCAGAGGGAAAGAGGTATTGAGTAATGATTCATAAGGTAGAAAATCCAAAGGAGGCGAAAAGTGTCTGTCCGGATTAGCCTGCGCGGCATGGTTATGCTGATCCTAGTCGATACTTTACGCTGAGTCAACACTGTTGGTTTTCTCGTAGAATGGCTCATATATCAACTTAATTCCTAATGATATGTATGCACGATCATTTTAGCCGGTACTCTAAATAATATGTAAACATTATTTTCTACAGAACAATGCACAAAGAGAAATAAATTGTGACGGAAGAACATTTCCAGATTACATTTTAAATACTTTAAAAGTAGGTCATACTTCTTTAGTTGTCGAATGTAAACGGTATTATTCAAGTTTATTGATATTTCACTGATTTAATCATTGGTTTTAAGCTAGTACTGTTTTTGTCAAACCATAATTCATTTGTTAAAATGTTTTTGAACGACAACATATTTTTTCGTCCGATTATATAACAAATGTATGCATGTGATAAATCCGTACATGCATAACCAATGTCAATCCAGATCAAAGCGAGTTACATTGGGATGTCAATATCAATACTGCCATATATATAAAGGTACTTTTAAATTATAAGCAACTAGGCAAGTTAATAAATACTGTTCATTCGATCATTTTTACGACTTTCGTTATACAGATTTTCTAAATACAAAGCATGATAAATGTATAGTCGAATTTGATAATTGTACTTGTGTTACCTCTACGGAGTTTACGCGGCATATTTAAGAAGCTAACATTATGAGTATGAGCAGCGCGTCTAAATATATTAAACGGGATTAAGGGGAAAGTAACACTTTCATCTTAGGATATAATGAATTAAAAATAGTTGATAACACACCGATTGGACGAAGGAGTATGATTAGATCGATAGATATTTGAAGCATGATTGGATCGATAGATAATAGCAATGTGATGGAATCGATTTGAGAGGTATTATCATGCAGATATGGTAAATTACAGGTCTTCATAATGCTTATGGGTTTAAAAAGAATTATTCTAAAGCGAAATTCATCCTTAAAAGGTCACAAGGGCGCAAGTTGTTTTGGACATTTGTGTCAAAGCTTATTCCATCCCGTTTATGTAGATAGGAAAGCTGTTAACAATTCTTTAAAGTTAACATTTTAATATTGTTTTTCTTTTTAATTTTACATAAATTAAATGTTTTCTTTAAAATGATGAAACTCTACAATATTATAAACTTAGCTAGATTCACTAAAAGTATAGTCCAAATGTTTTACACGTATCCAACCTAGAAAGAAATTTGCTTAAAGGTGTACATCATCCTTAGCATGATTTTCATACAGTTTACTTCAAACAAAATGTTTTTGACAATATTGCGGCATACAATAATGTTATATATATATATATAATTAGTTAAAATGTAAATCTATATGCGTATTATTTACATTGTTCAGCGTAAGATGACAAACAAACACTCAACGAACCATATTAATTAAAGAATAGTAAATGTAGGGCCACCACAAAATCTGTATATTTGTCCAAAGTATAGCAATAACGCATTCAATATTTTGTCAGAGGACACTATTTTAATATTGATTACATTTACTCTATGGTTGTATCATTTTCGATTAAAGTCAATAAGCGCTGAATTTCGCGCAAAACATAATGTCAAATAACTATCAGTCAAAAGTTAAGCAAGTGTTTACTATTCAAACGTCAAGTGTATCATCAAACATTGTATGTACTCTTTTTTGGAAACGGCTGACGTATTTGAATGTTTGATTCGAATACGGTAAGGATAAATCAACAATACTGTAACTGGCTAGAAGATATACATTATAGTTCAATGTGTCAGTGAAGTAATTACATGATAAATAGGAAGACACTATCTCATTTAGAGATAATTGTTATTAAACATAAGCAAACCTAATAAGTGTGTGTTAATTAACGTCCTAGCTCTGATCTGTCCATGTTTCAGATAGGTCTTTTTTGATAATCGTTTGAACCTCGAAACAAACCCGTATTCAACTTGGTCAGACATGTTGATTATCAATTATTTCGAAGATATTTAATCTGATATTTAAATCTGAATAAGACGAACATTTACAATATCAGTCGAGGCCGCGATTATGTTACAGCGGAAAGAGCAATAAATGTGTCTGTTTAACATATATGCATACGCATACTTCGATTTATGAACTTTTCAAACATAAAGATAAAAATAGGCTCCGCATGAATTATCAGGTCATGTAGAGAACAATTGGATGACAATCAGGTGTGGAAGTTCAACCTTATCATTTACCAAAATCGGCCGAGAGACCTTGCTATATCTCTAATGGTTAATTTTAAAACGTGTATTACCATAATTCCTTGTTTCATACTGGCGAAAATGTTATTGTTACTGTAGCTATAACCAGCATCTATTTTTCTGTCAGGAAATCAAAAGACCTTAAACACTCTTTATAAAAATAATAAAATAAATATTTCCTTACAATGTAGGTTAACTTTAAGCCATAGTATTTACTAAATATTAGAGAGATAAAGTTCATTTAAATAGAGTACATGGTTTTCCAAGTGGAAAGTTCCATATTACTTTTTTTTTTTAAAAACAGTGAGTTATCACAGATAGGAAAATCCAACGTTTAAAGTTCAAAGTTATATTGCATAGGTACTTATACATTGGTTGATGCAATTAATGATCATTAGTGGTTACTTTGCGATCAAATTGTTTTAGAATGATGGAAGTAAAATAGTGATCTGACATGTAATCAATTCTCGCTGGCGAAAAAATCGGTCGATGTGCTTGATTACATCTGGAAAGGTTTATTTTTTAGAAAAAGGGTATTACATGTAACATAAGTTCTTGTTTCATACGGTCGATATTTGTATTGTTACTGTATCATACATATATTAATCTGTCAGTTAATCGAAAGACCATAAACAAGTCTTGAAAACAATGATATAAGGAATAGTTTCTAATAATAAGAATGTACATTATAGCCATATCATTGACTGAGATATGAAAATTTCATTTCATTTCAAATGCAGGGCATATAGATAATGTTTCCCAGTGGGAATTTCAATATTACAGTCAGTCTCAAATAACGTAAGCGATCATATTTATTTAAATGCAACTTTTAAAGTTCGGGATTTTATTGCCTAATTCAATAAACTAAGTTAATATGCCTTGTTTTGCTGCAATAAACTAATATGAATGCTTACTTGACATTGTGGCAAAAAGTGAAATTACTTATAATGAGCAATTTCTCCTTTGGCCACGATCTAATCCATTTAGAATTATGGAAGTAAAATAGGGAACTACCATGTATATTTCTTACGCCGGAAATACCCACTTGTCACAACACTATGTGCATGAATAAATGAAATATGAAAGAGTAAGACATATTTTCATTCGCACAAACATTACTCAATTCCTTTACTTCCATCCACTTTCTTACTCTCTTGCTGCTTCTCTATCTCTCCATATTCATTTTGACCATTCATATATCGGTCTGTATATGTCTCCTTCTCTGTCTCTCGTCTCTTATAAGTCTTCATTACTTGCTATATTTCTCCATATAGCTCTATTTTCTTCTGTTCTGTATCTTTTTTATCTGTATGTCTCTCTGTCTACTTTTCAAATGTTCCATCTTATTCCCATTATTTGTTTCTTCATTTGCTATTTTAGACACTTCCCTCTCTTTTTCTTTCTCTTTCTCTCTCTCTCACTCTCTGATTCTTTTATCTCTCTCTTTCTCTCTCTCCATCTATCTATTTATCTTTCTGTCGTTCTGTAGATATTTCTATCCCTCCATTTAATCATTTGTTTTCCTATCTCTCTTTCTTCGCTCTCTATTCACTGATTTGATTCGTCTCTCGCTTTGTTTCAAGCGGGGTTGGTATTTACAACTGGCTGGTGTCAGGATAAATGGACCGGTAGTTCAAAAACCGTAACCAGTAAACTGCAGGTTATAACTGAAAAATGGTTAAAAGCGTCGTAAAACGTCAAACAATCAATCAATACATGTGATAGTGTACAGACATTTAGATGACGTATCTCGAAGAAATGAGTATTACACTTACGTTGCATCATTCTGAAAGAACATTACAAGGTCTCGGAAGAAATACAGATATCTAACATCTGAAATGCTGAACCTGAGATTAAACGTATTATATTAAGGTATTTTCACGTCCTATTGTGCTTATAAATACAATTTATTTTAACATCATGTATCTATCAATAATGTATTCATGCATTTACAAAGTTCTGTCGTTGAGAGTGTATTTTACCCCATGACCTTTGTTTTATTATACATGTATAATTTTTAGAAATTATTTTAACGGCAAAGTAGATTAAAAATGTTTAACATAAATATATACGTATATACAAGGAGATACAATAATGAAATACACAATTTGGATATCGAGTGAACTAATATTAATTTCCCCTGTTTATATGTTACCGATGTAAGGTTATCATGTCATGTGATTATATTGTTAAGAAAATATAACTATTTAAAGACATTCTTCATCGAAGAATCTGTTAATTAAATACGAATAGTTAGAATAATATAGTTATAAGTTAAACAATATATGAATAGTTATATACATATAAATATATGAAAAGTAAGAAATGAGCTCCTAAAACTTAAAGCATTTAAAAAGTTAACGAAGAAAAACATAGAACAATTTTACTTACAATACTTAAGTATTTACTTTGTACATATTCACTGGTAACGTAAACTGTCCAACTATGTTTAAATCTGACTTCATATCTATAAGAAAACAACAAAACAGTCTTATCGTAAACTGTAATATTTCTATATTTGTTTTGTTTTTAGAAAGGGCGCGTCTATTTATACATTATATCTTTGAAACAGGAGACTCTCTAGTGACCATAGATGGTTATGATTTATTAAACAATACTTGTTACTATGATCCTGTTGAATGGCGTCGACGTGTTAAAAGATTACTTTTATAAACATTGTAACTATATCAAACTAAGTTGTGTTTTACTTTCACATATCGAAAAGAAGGAAGTATATGCAAGGCTTGCTGTGAATAATATAAAGGATCAAATGACAAGTGCTTATCTCATTTCTATATATATCTCGAATGTATGTCAATTAAGATATCAAGAAATATTGGGATACAATGAAGATAGCATGCATTTGAGAGCATAGTGATTGACGTTCGATCGTATGAAACATCGTAGATAACACTTCATCTTATTGTACCTGGACTAATGTTGATAACAGTTCAAAACATAAATAAAATATACAATGGCATGTATATCGTATTAACATGTATGTATATATTTTGCTTATTGTTAAATTTCTATTGCATATTTTTGCTTTTAAGTTTGGTAAGCGAATATCAAAAATAACAAGTGTGGTCCATACATAGACGACATAACCAGCAATCTATAAACAATGTTTGTGTCTGACAATAAACCGAGTCTTCGTGTCAATGTTTAATACTAAGCAATTTCTGTTTATGTATTGCTTGATATTATTCAGCGTAGTACATGTAAGTCATGTGTTTTTGTTGGATAGTAAGATCAAATCCTTTAGGTTTCGTCAATAGCGATAGTTACATATTGCAAGGTTTTTTATTATCTAGATATTTGAAGATAATTGAAAAAAGTTGTACTAGGAATTATCCAGTAAATATCGAATTGTCGAGATGAAAACTATATCAAGAAGATAGTGTTGTCGTCTGCAAAACGGTAGTAAAATTCAGATAGTTGTGAAAACGAAATATAAATGAAAAATATTGTATATGTTGTGTGTTAATGAAACGTGTTTAGCTAGAAAGACTATTGTGAACATTGTATACACGTATTTACCTTTTTAAACAACTGCATCAGCATTTTAATATACAGTAAACAAATAGTAACAAACGAGAGACTTGGACATGCAACTATAGTTTCGTTGGATTAATATAATATATGCAAACTGATTTTTTATAAAATATATTCATCGCTAGCTTAATCTACAGTCGGGTATTCCGCAAGAATAAAGTATGTTTGGACATGAGCTCTTACAAGTACATTGTTCTTCCACGCACCTATCTATCTGTATTGAATATGCAAATTGAGTAATAACTGTATATATATATATGTGTATTGATATAGTGAATTTGCTACGAATGGATAGTTAGGACAGTTTGACATTGCAAGACAAAATGTATACCAATCTTTCACCGACGCTTAAGGGATGCTGAAAATGATGCATACATTCAAGCAAGTGGTCTTTCTTGTAAGATTCGTGACCATAGTGTTTCTTTATAAGTCTGACAAGTACAAGTAGCAGTATTCAGTGATTCATGTCTGCCATCCTGACAAATTGGTTTAAGGTGTAAAAATTTAGACACTCTAATTATATTAACTCCTCATAAAAATGGACTTTTTGAGTAGCCGTCTAATTTCTTGCAAATAGAGGATTTAATCAGAAAAGCAAATTGTTTTAGATATTTAACTGTAAAAGCTATTAGTGTGTATTGAATTTGGTATTTAAATATGTAAAATGCATGCCTCAAATTGACTCATTTACCTTCGATATAAAAATGTTCCAATACTTTATACGAACAATTCACATTTCATCTTTCTACAAATATAAGTATATAATTAATCCGAATTAACTTATGAAACATGGACATGCCTTCGATGAAGTTAACTCGTCTACGTTTAATAATATTAGTTTATTTTTTTTTAATTTTTACATTTTTACGAGAAATCATTTGTCCCATTTCTTTAAATAACATTAAATAATTACTAGAACAGCCCTGTGTTCCATAGTCACAAAACTCAAAACCTGTTTTGCGAAACTTATATAGGTTGTGTCGATATACCGTTCCTTAGTCGGTAAACCAAACATGTTCTACCTGTTTTCCATTCATAAAACAAGTAGGTTTCGTTCCGTTTGATAGGCATTCTGCCGTCCCAAACTTAAAATTAATAAAATATATTTTGTGAAAGTTTGTTTAAATGTTAGAGACTTCAATAATTATTCTTCATATAATGAGTGATTATATAAAACTTGTAAAACTATATTGCGAGAAAACTTTATAAACATATGATGGTGAACTATTCGTTTAACCATTCGACATTAATTCGACATCTGCGTCTTCTCCGATAAAGTTCATCCGTTTTCGATGTGAGTAGAATCCCAAGAATCTAAATTGAGGAATCAAATAATTCAGTCACCGTAAGTACTGACGTTTTTCCACTATTTCCAAAATAATAATAATGGATACAGATTTTCAAATTGTTTCCCTAAATGTTTCAATATCATCTGCTATATATTGGTGAAGGCATGTGTTAAGATCAACGACTGTCAGAATATTGTCATTTCAAGAGTAGTTCTATGACATATTGCATCATTGTTTCATAAAATGAATTATTTCAAAACATGTTTAAATCAAGACTAACTGGTTACATCATGCACACTTTGGTGTCCTGACAAATATACCCATTACAAAGTGTTCACATCGATTTAGATAAAAATAGATCCACGACACCCGTGTTACGTTTCACAAAGGAATGGTGCCCTGTGTTAAACATTTACTCTTGGTTTCGTTATTTATAAATAGTCCCTTGTTAAATGTACACGAACTCAATCAACTAGGTATGACTTGTAACACCAGTCCTTACCTCAGCCAAAGTTATAATGCAAGTTGAACAAAACATGTATACATCCTTGGAAACCATCATCCAACTTCCCAATTACAGTTTGTTCACGTAGTTTGCATCCGTTGCACCGATGTTACTACTTTGCAATACAATAGGACGAATAAACCTTTTTTCACACAGATATATTCATAGTACACTAAATCGATATGTTATCAGCATCCGCCAATAAACAAATGTACAACCAAATGCTCACAAAGTAAGAGATTGAATTGAATTATTTAAACGAATTCCTGATTAATTGAATGGTTGCTCCATATCCTACTTATTTTTCTTTTCAATTCCTCATATTTCTTCGACTTTTTGGTGTTTATACCTTTACTATATTCATATAATTAGTATTACTGTAATTTTAATCATTGTTATTATTATTATTATTATTCAATATTATTATTTGTATCATTATTTTTATTATCATCATCAGTTTTATCATTATTATAATTATTACTGTTATTTCTTCTTGGTTTGTTGACTACATTGGATTTATTATTTGACAAAAGTATTGGCCTTTTTATAATGTTCAAATCATCGACTCCTAACGAGTACTGATTGCATGCATTATCTTAGAAAAACGTTGATAATTTCTGGAGTCTGTTCATGTTATTTCATATTTGCATGGTACCGGGCGTTCAACCTTAGATTAACAGTCACGATGGTCATGTTAGAGCGACAATAGGTACGACACATTGTTCTAGCCTAGTACTGGTTTGTTTGTCAAGCGTTGTAATTTATTCAACTGAAATATCTTCACAATTAATTTAAATAGTTGAGGTATTAAAACGGCATTGATGCCATTTACGTTAAATTTAGCCATATAAACATTGATATTTATTACTGAAACACAGACAAAGTGCATTTAAAATTCGGTGGTGGGTGTCTGTCTATCTTGATGTGTAAGGGTTTTGTTGAACTAATTCGTGTTTAAGTGAGTGGGATTCAATCCATTTAAAATTGAGGATTATTATCAATAAAGATATTAGTACAATGAATGTACAGCTAAGCATTAGGTTTATTTATGTTTATGTTTAGATTGAATTATAAGAAAACACTCTATGTACAGTTGATCATTCCGGCAGACTATGTTTAGATCCATGTAACATTAATGTTTTAAACCACAAGGTCATGATGTGTGCGATTATATTCCAATTTTAAATTTATAACAACTACGTAGTATGAATTATTCGAAGTTGGTAGGATTGTTATAACTGTTAACCCTTTCCCGCTTGAAACAAACACGTTTCTTTTTGCAACAAACGTTTAACACATCTAGGAAAACATGTAGAATATAGCTATAATTTAAATGATTATTATTGAATAATGCTAAAACTTGTGGCAAATGAGCAATTATTGTGCTTTTAATAATCATAAAGAGCAATTTCTCCTTTTCCGTCAATATTTTTAAAGTCATTTGCTGCAGAGAAATTGTTAATTTAGATAGAAATCGTGTAATGCAATTGCTATACAGTTTGGAACTTTATACATAATGAAACACTCGTAATTTAACATTTTTGACCTTTGACATTTAAAGTAGCCACATTCCTTTATGCATACAATTATTAGTGCATGCGCATAAGACATGTCTGATTATGCCAGATATCACTGGACTCACTCGTGTATTTAATGTGTCTTAATTTTAGGGAGCTGGTTTATTTTTAAATTAGTACATTCTCTTTAACAATGAATAAATGTATTGACTTGATGTTTATAAAGTTGCATTAATTTATGCAAGCGGGTTATGTCGGCTAAACACATGAATTCAATGAGCAGTGAAACCTCTCCAAATATATGAACTATCGATGTCTCGCTCTAAAGAAATAAGTACATGTATAGTTCTGGTTTAAAAGAAATAGTTTCTTTACAAATGCCTTCAATCCAAACATACTTATAGTTGAAAACATGTTTTCTAATTCTATAGTATACACCCATTAGGTCTATATGAACCAGAATGACTGTAACTGTACTTATTATGTATTCTGTGAAAAATATATATACATCTTATTCTGTTAAATCCGTGTTACTAATATTTTGTATAAGTCATTCAAAAGTACTTAGCAGGTTTTGCTGTGATTAATAAACAATGTTGACTTTGATTTACCCGCACAATAGAGATGGCAAGTTTTGTTAGAAGTCGGCTGACAATATGTACTGTCACACTGGAAGCCATGCAATATTTATTTTATTATACCGAACAATATTACAAGTGTATTCAATTCATTCTGTACCTTTTTTAGGGGAGGTGAACATGGACAATATCTTAGTGTATCATGCTAACAGTACGCTTTTGACCCGTTAACAGTATACTGTAACATGGCACGTGCAAATAAAGGGTGACGTTATTTGTTTAAATGACGTTATGCACGTGCATGACCAACATTTTAGACGCTCGTGCCATGTAACAGTATACTGTTAACCGGTCAAAGACGTACTGTTAGCATGAGACAGTAAGAAATTGCCCATGATGAGTGTATGAGAATTTAACAGTACAAAGTCACGTGAGGTATAAAAATATGAGATACGCAAGAAATATCTGAAAAATTATTATTGTCATTGCCTAAGTATACTAAACAGTAATGCATTAATATCTTCAAATTCAGTTTAAATTATAAATAGTTTAGCTAAATACACACTCATTGCAATGAAACATAGATAATCGTTGCAAGGGTAGATTATTACAACTTATGGTGTTATGCTCTAGCTTATGTAAACGTTCTACAATGAAATTGGTATCAAAACTTACAGTAACATGACAAATATAGAATATATTAGTTTTCACATGAACTCTAACATTGTTAAATGATTGTAATTTTTCTGAAAATATTCATTTATCGGTGTGTACGTTTTATATTTTCTTTCTTTGCTATAAACATATTGTTTGTTGCCCCCTAATCTCCTAGATGGACCATTTAGGGCGGTATAGATACGCCGGATTGGTTGTTGAAATTGGTGAACAGGGAAATTTTGTGTAATTATATTAATGATCATAGTATAACGTAGAACAGTGATACATTTTTTTTGTCCAATCATATCTTCGAGTTAATTGATCAAGGAATTATCTAAGGAATGCACATTTTGAAAGTGAATCGTGCTGTAAATGCAAAATCAATTTCATTTTCATTTCGGTTGAACGCCTTGCAACATTAGTTCAGTTATATCACGGCAACTGTTAAATAAGTCATAATCAATAGGTATATAAATAATTACTTAGCTAGGACATATGACTTTCCCAAGGGCACTCCGCCATGACCACAGCGAACAGGGATCGGACCCGGGACGCAATATCAACGAAACTGACATAACAACAAGTAAATTAACTTACCTTAACGGCAAGGGTTACTTGTGTCTGTAATGGATTATACGCCTCAACTATTCAAAGTCCAAATATGTGTTGCCTTGACCCCAGTTGTATATATGTGCAATAGATAGCTCATATATTTCGCAAGTTATAGCTATACAAGAAGCCAGGTCAAAATAAAAAATAATGGAAATATATAATGACATTTACTGTTGCTATAAATAGTTCCACGAAATCATAGTTTTATCAAAAACCCTTCACGTGCTGTTTAGGCTAACCAATCATAGTTCAGCGTTTCATAGTTGCAAGTTCTCTGTTCTGTGTTTCTGTGCGTTGGTATATAAACACCGGGTAGGTGACTTAGGTTTTCCAACTATCATTTGACCAGGCTTATGTGTTAGAAGTTAAGTATGAAGTTTTTATAAAGCCATATCTAAGGCAATATATGTATTTGTTTGATTTCTAAATGTGAACGTGTGTAGCAGAAAAATAACTGTGTGTGTGTTATATCATGAATATGTTCGTTTCTCTAACAAGTCCACAATAAGGCTTACCAAAGAAATATTTTTCATTCGTGCCATCCAGACAACGAGGCTTTAGGTGTGACCGGGAGACGCTTGAATGATGTAACCTTCAAATAAAGAAGTCTTCTTTAGTGCTCGTCTCATTCCTTGACAATAGAGTATATATATAGCAAAATGTATCTGCGGAAACTGTCAGTAGGTGTTCAGTTGGTATTAACACACACAATCATGAACGATTATAATTGAAAGAAACCTTAATACTTTAGAAATGTCGTCATTGCCTTCGCTGAAATTAATCAGTTAACCAGTTAACTTGAATAATACTATTTTAAAATACATCTCATATTTCTGCGATTGATATTGTTCAATACCTTTTGCGAAAAATGATTAACATTTCAGATTGATACTCGTTCATGTAGGCGAAAAAAGCACATATGTCAGACAAAAGGGTTTTCTGTAATAAGAAAATCAGAGCCATATCAGATAAATCTGATCCGTGAATCCTTTCGTCTGAAACTTGAAATATTTAACATATTATTTTATACTTTTAATGCTAGTCATTTCTGTACATACTCTTCGCAAAATGATTGATCAGACGGTACTTCCCCCAAACGAATGATAAACGTATATATTGCTAGAAAACTGTATAAACACGTGCTCGATAACGCAATGATGTGTCTATCACGTGGCAAATAAACGGAATTATTGAATCGGAAAGTCGCGGCTAATTCGAACACTTATAATTGTTGTTCGTCCGGAAATCCCTAATAATCTAAATTTAGCATTCAGTTCCAACGATAATATTTACAAACGGTTTTTACTTACGGATTAACTTCCTTGTTTAAACCAAAACAAACTTGTTTTATCATGCACTCGTTGGTGTCCTGACAAATGTACCATATACAAAATGAGCACTTCTATTTAGATAAAAAATAGATCAAAGAAATTCGTGTCTAGTTTAAAAAAGAAATGGTGTCCTTCTACTTCCGTGTGATGCACCTTTAAACTTGTTTGTTGTTATTCATATATATGTCCTTGTTTAATGTACATGAACCTTCAACCAACAGGTATGACCTGTTACAACAGTCTTTACCTCAGCCAAAGGTATAATACAAATCGAACAAAACAAGTATACATCCTTGGGAATCATCAACCCATTTCACAACTACGGCTCGTTCATGTAGGTCGATCCGTTGCAATGACGTAACCACTTTGCGATAAAGCAAGACGATTAAACCTGTTTAACAGAGGTGTATTTCATATTAAATTACATCGATGAGCCGTTTCCATCGATAAACAAATGTACAACCGAGTGCTCAATGATATCGGTCATAGTGAAATGGAATGCGGTTTGAATGTAACGTGTTGCTACAGGGAGAATTTATTAATATTCGAGTTTAAAAAAGTAAGAGATTGAATTGTATCATGTTTATTAAATTCCTTTGATTAATTGAATTGTTTCTATCTCATAGCGCTCCATATCCTACTTATTTTTTTCTTTTCAATCCCTATTTATTTGGCATTTTCGGATTAATACTTTTACTATTACTATTATTACTAGTATTACTATAATCGTTATTATTGTTTTTATTTGTTATTTTTTAATATTATTAGTATTATTATAATGATAATTATTATTATTATTATTATTATTATTATTATTATTATTATTATTATTATTATTATCATTATTATCATTATTATTGTTACTGCTAGTTCATACTGGTTTCAAGACTAAATTGGACGTAATATTTGACAAAAGCATACACTACTTCAAGTTTTTTAACTCATCGACTGTCTACGTTAAGTATATATTACATTATTAAATGGCTCGTAACCGGTCGTCCCGGCTTAGATTAACAGTGGCGGTGTCATTTGTCTAGCCTTGTTCTTAGATGTTTGCAAATGGATTATAAATAAGTATACTGCCTCCGTGATATAACTGGAATAATGTTGAAATGGGCATATAACACTCATAAAGCAAAACATTGATCAATGAAATCAAGTTAAGGTTTGTTATATTAAATGTTTTAAAATGGTTTTTACTCTTTCTGTTTTCGTTTCCATCATTAAACTTGGAAGGCAACATGTTGCATTGGATATATCATTTGGAAATGCCGTGGTCAGAGAGTCAAAT
The DNA here is from genome assembly GCA_031761405.1 of Serripes groenlandicus. NCBI lineage: Eukaryota > Metazoa > Mollusca > Bivalvia > Cardiida > Cardiidae > Serripes > Serripes groenlandicus. The sequence continues at coordinate 678,039 of JASEVX010000028.1, forward strand.
TTATATTCAACTAAAAGGTTGTTGAGACTTGAAATTCAAACCCGCTCAAAGTTAGTTTAATACACATACTGTGTGAATGTTCATATGTTGCCTGCGATGAAGGAACGCTTAAAGACCCATATTCAACAGCCGCTCGCAAAGTTGGTTAATGGCCAAAAGCAATGTAGGACTCGTATATAATTTGGTATTTGGTCGTCATTCATGTGGAAATATGGCCAACTAAACCGTAGAGCTCGTTAACCGTTTGTATTGTTTGAAGTGTGACATATTCAATGACGCGCAGGTTAAAGAAATTTGAAAGATTGCCAAGTATGATGTCACGCTCATAATGCTAATTGAATGAAAAACCATGTTAAACGATATTTCAGTATTTCATATCACGACAGTCAGTAACATACGTTGAATCGTGTTCTCTCTGGCTCGTTAGCGCCATGTCTTATCTTCATACTGAAGGTGCATGTCAGCCTAAACCGAACGTTTACATAATTACAGGTTTGTCATTTAAATCAGACTATAAATAGGTCCATGAAACATCAGTCGTTAGGATTTAGGTAATTCAGGCCATTTGGTCATATGATAAAACACTTTTACAAAATAAACCATTACAAGCGACGACATTATATATATATATATACAACATTTAGACTATCAATTTTTAGATCCATGTAATATTTATGTTTTTCATTCTGTTTTGACTTATAAATGATTTACGTTCATGAATTGTGTCTTCCAACTCAAATTCTAAATTAAACAAACGAGATAATTAGTAGGCATTGCCTCTTCTTAAAAGAGAGAAAGGGTAAATTGTTTACAACATTCAACACATTTGTTTTCAATTTAACAGTAATTTATTAAATTTACAAAAATATTTAATTGCATTACATTTTCCTGCTGTTGCAATATATGCATACTAAGCAATTTTAAAGCAATATATAGTACAGTAGTAAAACATTGTTATGTGGTACATAAATATTTGAATTTGATAACAATATTAATAATTGTAATAATATTAAAAATGATAAATGTTATAAAATTAATGATGATGTTGATGATGATAATATTTAAAATAGAAATAGGTAACTTTGAAAATAATAAAATTAAAACAAAAATCTAAATGATATATTTCAATTATGATTGTTCCCTTAAAAGGTTTTAATTTCTTAGGCGAACCATGTAGTGTTTCAACCGAGTGTGGGTTCAGAGAATACACCATACCTTAGTGATTATTGGTAGTTGTAAAAATATGAAACATTTATGTAAATATCTAAATTGTAGTATTATGGTTTGGTTTTGGATAAGCATGACTTAGAGTTGAATGATCAATGAATTGTCTTAAGAGTGAAAACTTCTGAAAGTAAATTTTTAGCTACATGCATTACTTGATATAATATCTGTCCATCCGCTTTATGGTAACACGCAAATTCAATGACACTGGTGTAACAAACAAGTAAATTAACCTACCTTTCGGTAAGGTTTAACTTTTGTCAGTAATCGAATATATCCCTTAACTATTCAGAGTCCCAACATATACTGTTACCGTGCGTCGTCCGGGATTTGTGTAATTGTTGTCTCTGACCTGACTCGATAATATGCGCAGAAGACGTACATAACGTCTCACATACTGCGTAGAATATTAGGTCAAGCTAAATATATCGTGCGACCTAGATAGATAAACAAACTACAGAAGTGCATTCACTAATTCAGACAATCAACAGCAAAGAATTTTGGCGATAAATGTGGCTATAAATAGATATACGCAATACTAGATTTATCTTAAGTAAACCAATCACAGTTCAGCGTTTGGCACGTGCAATATATGTGGTGTTTGCATCGGTATATAAAGAGTAATTCTGCACGACGAGGATAAACAAATTCATCACAGTCACTTCCCCGAAACGTTCGCATACGACCAGGAGAATTTGTTAGGAGGCAGGTATGAAGGTTTGCTTTCCGTCTTAGTTAAAGAAATATATTTATGTTGGCTTCTACATATATACGCTTGTAACAAATTTAATTCAATTTGCCTTTTTAATAATATGTTGTGTGCTATATGTTTGATATGTTCGTCGTTGTATAAAAACAAAATGTTATTTACGAACACCACTGACATCTATGGGATATGATTAGTCTACAGCGTCTCTTTCATTGATTCTTATGTTCTAATAAAAAAAGAAGGCTAGGGATTTGAGAAGGGCGTGTCCCAGATCCGATCCCCTGGCGCGATGTTGTTGTGATGATGATGTACCCTTGGGCTAGGCGCATTATCTAGCCTATAACTGGTATGTTTATCCAGGGATCATGAATAAGTGAACTTTCGCCGTGATATAAATGAAATAATGTTGAAACCGACGTAAAACACCAACAAAACAAACACAATGTGTCTATCTTGACAAGACTGGGTAGGTGTACTGAGTGACTAAAGCATACCCTGTTCAGAAATGCCAGACTGTAAACTTTACCGTAGCTCATTAATGCAATTAAACAAGAGTATCTAAGTATTCGCCCGTTTAGAGAACTAGTTTCGGCTTGAAGACCGTAAGAGTTAATCATCGTGCCTTTAGGTCGAATTGTAATACTTCGCAAACTGGTGTAGCTGTGGTCTAAGGGAGACTACAACAGTTAAACTTATAAAGAACTGTTCGAAAATATTTTATAATTTTACAAACGGCAATAAAAAGGAATCAGTTTAATTGCAATTATACTATCGTTAAATTTGTTGATTTGAATGATGATTAACGCAGCTTGCGAACATTGTCAATGTATATCACGGTGTTTCCTTGGTAATTTGTCATTACTATTGTACCCTTTTATTCTGATATACCAGCGCATCAGTTGCAATGCTAACCCAACACTGCTGAGCGTCAATAAGGAAAAACCCTTCACTATCATACAAATGAAATTGTATATACACATTCTTGCAAGAACAGTTGATTGCAACGCAGAAATTGACAAACGGACAACTGCTTATTTTTCCATACTCAATGGAAACACTCGGGACTTCGCACTTTTTGCAAGAACAGCTGACTTGATGATTTACAATGTCATAACAACGCAAAATAGGACATAAAGAGTGGTTTTTTTCATAAGAAAATCCCCTAAATGTACAAATACCAGATGGAAAACCTCTGGTCTTACATATTTATCAAAGGGAGACCAATCCAATCTATTTATTATGACTGACATTTCTGCGCTGAAAAGTTTTTATAGAATGTATCTCTATGTAATGCTTTTCATGGAAAGGTCGAACGTTACGATATAAAAAGGTGTTTACACAAACACATTGGTCTTGATAACATTAAATTTGAACATTATTTATGATTCCATTATATTTAGCAAAGGCGGTAATTATACTCTGATAAATTTCTTGGGTGATAAATATACAGCGATATTTTTAGATTTACTGGGTTACTAACCCAGTAGATTTTACAATGCAAAATAACGATAAATCTCCGCAATATTAATAGTGTGCATATATTGTAGTACATCAGTCAGCAAATCTCAATGCCTTACATGCAAAAACATCAAGGTAATAGCAATTTTTAACAATTTTCTTTTTTTTTTCCATTTTTTCTCATATGGGATTCAGTCCCTTTAAAATTGATATTTCATGATGATAAAATAACGGTTATCTTGATAACATGGTATGTTAGTATGATATTTAACTATTTTAGCGCCGAATTTCGAAAGAAGACTATTCCATGTTAACAATCGAGCACTCCATGTACCATGTAACAGGAGGTGTTGGCATAATTCGGTAACTAAAAGCCAAACAATGCTAATTCAAGTCTGGACAGCTCGATACGGGCTATCGCATCCGAAGATGTAGTGTTCGCAAAACCATTATTGCCATTGTCGATCAATGGAACCTCTCGCGTACAACACTTAACTGATCATACCGGACCGCTTACACGTAGCCTTTCAAATTTCGTACACGTTCGGACCATGACAAACATCCCTGCTTAACTGGAAATGTATCCTCTGCTTTCAAACTATAGTACAAATGATGACGTAGCGACGTAGCTACAAACTCAACGTTCACATTCAGCGTTACTAGTCATTCATTACGTCCAGTTTTACTTTTTAAACAGTAGGTTACTGTCCATCGAGTTGAAAACCGCGTGCCAGATCATGTGAGCAGTTGCAATGCTAAACAATGAAGAATAGGAATTTTACGTTATGTTGCATCTCATTGTATACAGGTTATTAAGTTAGTAAGTAATTGAATATTTCACAACAGTGGCATGTGTATAAAAAACAACAACATATAACACACTCGAATGATGAACACGTTTGCAACCACATGGGCCAATATGTCATTGTTGGGAAAAATATATTAACACAGTGAGTATATTTCACTGTTCACCGGATTAACACATATATCATCATGAGTACATAGGAAGGACTCGCTTATGTAGTTGGTAAGTTGGTACTTCTATTATTCGAGCTCGATATAGGCTTTCTCGATTCCTAAATAGTACTCTCTCGCTGTCTGTAACATAGTTTTCATCGAGGATATTTTAAAATATGTTCGGTTGTTATTCATTCAACGGTCATTTTGTATCTTTAAACAAAATTGTAATCTCTATTCAGTGTAAGTTGATCTTGCTTCGTATTCATCATGTGCTATTTTAATGTGAATGGAGCATAGTGTGTTTTCATCTTAACCGTGTCGTATTTTGACAACGTCAATGGCAGTAGATTATTTTTTTAAGATTGGAAAGCATTAAGGAACACAACTTAAACTAATAGTTAATCCTTCCTTAGACCTAGCATCAGTTTGTGACGAAGACAAAACAACTTATTTACAAGAATACATACCGTTTGTAAATATAATCTGTGATTTAAAGTACTGATAAATGTATTACAAATTACTATCACAGCAAACATTACTTTACTCTACTGACGAGACCAGGTGTTATTATTTTCAGTATTAAAAACAATATCTCGCCTTTTCCTCATCCTACTTTGTTACATGTGGATGAAACTATCCGTATCATACAGCAATGAAGGCAAATCTTGATCATGATTATCAGATATTCTAGAAAGCATATAGCAGCGATACTCCAGAAAAACCAGCCATGCCATAGTTATTTCACATCTTGAACAATACCTGCGCATGCTTGCTAAGAGTTCAAGTTGATACTGCTTTATATACTTTTTGGAAACTTATTGGCAAACATATCGGACTGCTCGATATGAGCTGGCTGATCTAGATCTCCACTTGACTGAAAATCCCTGAGGTTGATTTTCTATTAATTGGTTCAATTACCATAAACATTTCAAATTGTAGCAGTTTTCTGATGAGTAGTTATGTAGATTAGCAATATGAGAGACATCATAGACAATTGAGCTAGTAAGATATGAAGTGCGTTTAGCCGCTTGCGGTTTTATTCCTTTGCATGCAATCAAGACACGGGTGAGCCTTTGTATACGTATTTCCTATAGTCGTTGTGTCCATCTAATATATGATATCAACCTACATGCATCATCTGACAAAAAAATATGACAAAACGGTGAGCCAAATCGCAAGACGTCACCCTTGTATTATGTATTGGTGATATTAATAAACATGTTCATGGGGATTCTAGTATCTGCAAGTCATTGTTATGAAATCAGTTTTGAAAGTACATGTAGTTTATAGTCAAAATAATGATAACGATTAAAATCTGCATATATTATAACACTGAAGAGATACAATGAAACCTTTGCTATTTAAAGGTAGAAGTAAGAGAAGTGGGTTAAATTGCACATGTAAATTGACATAATGCATAATAATAAAAACAGATGCATGTTCATTTTAACCAGTATCTGATGTTTTCAAAATTACAGGTACAACATCATTCTTGCAATTTCAGATGAATACCCTTGTATCACCACTAGTTATCATACAGTAGGAACAATCCATCTTTAGAAGACAGCGACTGAATGTATATGTGGTGATAGACGATAACTTTTGATACATACAGGCATGGCGTTGTCGAGACCAACATTGAACACTCCATCCTACACGAGACAACGATTGAGAATAGAATTCATCAATACATATTGTAATGAACAAGAGAAGACACTTACAGAATTAAGACGGTGCATTGGCACAAAACAAACGATTGCTGAGTGCAAAGGGTATTGGGACATCTATTTTCAAGAATATGTCAACAAGAATATGTTGCCAAGATCTGTTGATCTTTCGAAAGTTAAAATACGGAACAACAACATATTTGGTACACCAACTATTTTGCTTGATTTACGTAATGGAAAGTTCATTAAAGAAATTGTCATCTGTCTAAAGAATGTACTCTCAACTAAGTCTAATGAAGCACAAATTAGACATAACATTCAGATTACTAATCCGACACATGGACAAGAAGAGGCGTTACCGGCATTCCTTGATGTGAACCGGTCAAATGATGAAATACAAGCTCCTATCCAGGCGGCATACAATCCGAATATAGACGCTAGAAGTATTTTAGAACAGGCCATTGGCGGCATAGACCTTTATGTAGGATCTTCAGTGGTAAATGAATTTATAACCAGTATTACCTTATTTACACTTTTAGAGATGAGTAATCCTCAAAATCCAAAATTCAGCGCACATGGTAAGTACAATCTCGTTCAAAATGTATTTAACACTTTTCAGGAAAGTCCACGTAAACTGAACAATCCGAGTTTGACAAGTGAGACCACGTCCATTTCGAGCTTCAGCGAACATATAGCAGTGAATTCACAGAGTAAAGTACTGACGACGCAACGCCAATATAGCGAGCACAGTATACAGACCAGTTTAGCAAGCCACGCCCGATGTCCTGATTACACTGAACTACAAGCACGATTAGACACTTTCAGTCACCGTAACGGAGAAGTCAACTGGCCTCACGATATCCGTTTCCAAGATGCTGCTCTTTTAGCGAAACATGGATTCTTTTTCGCAGGTATAAAATCATTAACTTGAATACAGTTTATGTTTAAATCATATAGTATCGACACACAGCGTGATATTACTCATAACATTTGTTTATCCGGGAATCAGACAATTGTGCATTGATACTCCAATGATACTGCAATGTCACTGACTGGCAATTATTTGACAATCGTTACTACATACACTGTTTGTCCATAAGCTCTAACAGAACATCTAAATGTTTTATCTTATTTTTATCGAAATTAATGGTGTGTTAATTGTACAATCAAACTCTAGATGTTCCCGACTAGAATATTTCGTCATCAAGATGAGTTTAGTTCATGTATGCTCCAAACTCTCAAGCTCATTAACATGTTACATTATATAGCTTTGTGATATGTATGCCTTAAGAAAACTGCCCCATTAAATATCAATCGCCATTAGTTACTGTACTTGAAAATGTTTGCTGTGTTTACTACCAATTGGCTATCAGTTTATGTTCAAAATCAAGAAATAATGTGATGCTGAGTACTGGTGTTAGACAGCCAAATGGAAAGGTTCCCTGGCTACCGTGCTATAGTTGGAAATGATAGAAATCGAAAACAATTAGTCAAACCAACCTATCCTCAATATGTGGCCTGTCGAATAAAATCAAGACCGCTTGCATGTACACGTTCAAATTGGCATTTCTTTGTTTTATATTTTCTCTCATACGATTCAAGGACGAGTGGACCTCTGTCGTTGCTACTTGTGTGGACTTGGATTAAATGACTGGTCCGTGAACGACGATGTCTTATTCGTTCATCTCAAGTATTCACCAAATTGTAAACATTTGACCGAGACAGTGGACTCAAACATATTGAGTGTCTACCGGGTGAGCGTTTTATACATAACCATTGACCTTCGTCATATAAAGATTGGGATGGCAATTCATGAAATTTGTGTTTTTGTGTACGCAATTTAGTTTATAAAGATATGATATTTATTTGTATGATCAATAACAAAATAGAAATGATGTACCAACTGAGAAAAAAATCACCGCGATAATATAGGTTGAATATGTTAAACGAGATTTAAGTCTTTCTTTGAGAATTAATCCAACAATTTATACAACCTGTTTACGAGTACATACTAAAAGTGTTCGTCTTCTTTCAGAGAAACATTCAACAGACAACACGTAAGTTGACTAATCATTTATTCCTCCCAATGTAGCATGTGTACGAAGTAATTACCAGTTCACATTTTAAGCAATATTTGTTAGATTAGAATAATATAATATTGATTTTGATACATATAAAAACTGTTTACAACACAATATAGAAACTGTTAATTAAGTGAACAACAAGTTAATTGAAAAGTGTAAGGTATTTTTTGTTAGATTAGACGAAAATGGTTGGCAGACGTAGAGTATCCATGCATGTAAAGGACATACTTTGATTTTCTTACACATTATTATATCTTGATATTCATCATATTTATAACATATACACATTATCAAAATAAGGCTTTGTGGAAAGTAAATGACTTATAACCAAAAAACTAGTTTGTTGCATATATTTTGCGAAATGATGTTAATTGGTAAACACAGTACCATTGTTTTATTATTCAGCCAGTTGATTCACTTTTAGTTTTCACATAGATTAGCTTTTCATTTTGTTTTATTTGCGTTTTTTTTTATCACAGAATGTAACAGTCATGCATTAACAGAACCCGGGTCTGCGAACACCATCAATCATCCAACGTACCAGGGATATACAGAGCGTTTGGCGTCCTTCAAGAACTGGTCACCCGTCCTTGTACAGACCCCAGGGATGTTGGCGGAGGCAGGGTTTTTCCATACGGGTCGGTTATAGTGTTAAACTGGCTCTATACAATTTTTAATTGGCATTTTAACCATTATGAAGATAAAGGTCGATTATGGAGATAGTTCCGACAGTTATCATAGTGTGCGAACAGTTATAATAGTGTGCAAACAGTTAATGTTATGTCATATGATACATAATGCAAATGGTTCATGTACACAAACTTCTTGAAATAGGTACAATCAAACAATTCATGGCATAGGTACAATCAAACATATCTAGGAAACGCATTTTTATTCTGATTGTAGTCATTGTTGATAAGTGATTTATTTTATTGCTTCGAATGGTGGTTGTCAGAAATGATATGCCGTTTCTTAAATTTTAATTTCTTATTAAATTGTAAAACAATTTTAAGGACATTGCTATCATATGTCTTTATTTCAGGCAGTGCTTGAGACTGGACACTAGCCTTGTCTTCAGGGTATATAATGTTGACGAATTGCGAGCTCACAATAGCGTATACAAAGCAACTGTACATATCATCAACTAGTATTGAGCGGTGATTGTACATGTTTCATACATGCATGAACTATATTACGACTTTTGTTCTGCTGATTAATAGTTATTAAATTATATTTTAATAGTCATTGATAGTTTATTATACATAATATATATTGTCAAATTTTCCAATTGTTTATTGTTAGATAACACTAACAGATACAATGTTACTTCCAGTTTTGAAGGCAGTGTAACCATATTATAATTTGAATGTGCTTATTGTTACGTTATTGAAATGCCGTTCATACCTTAGTTATTGTGAAACAGATGCAAAATTACGCAAAACAATTGGTGCAGAACATTTGGGGTCAGTGTCCAGAAAGTATGAACGTAAATGAAAGTAAGTCTACTTTTTATTGGCATAATCGCCTTTTACTATTTTCATCTAGGCCTCCGAGACATAGTACGATGCTTTGCTTGTAATGGTGGTTTAAAACAATGGGATGCTGGTGACCAACCTTGGGTTGAACACGCAAGATGGTTTCCTTTTTGTAAGCATGTTAGAAGAGAGAAAGGGGATGAATACATACGACTTGTCCAAACCGCAGCAGAAACGCAAGTTTATGAGGTATTTCAGATGTTCTTAATACAGTATATTCAACTAAATGTGCATGGTGAAAAATATATTATCAATTTATAGTCGGATATATACACTATTTCAACGTACGTTTAGACGCATGGTAACTGATTTAAAGATGACGATTACTAAATAATAGATTTGAAATATCGTAAATTGAATACTCACAGTAAGAACGATCATATAGCTTAATTGACATTTAAGTGACATTTTAAGTGATATTGTCAATTGATAGACAATGTCTGAATTATATTAAGAATATGGGAAATAGTTCGATATGAATCTTTTCAACTGGATATGTTTTCAAATGAACTGTTCGTTTGTAACATAATATATCACTTCTATACTACCGCGAAGCAAAACTCAGAAATGCTTGGGATAAAAAGGGATTGATACACAGTTGTCTTTTGTTTCCTGTATCAATGAACTTTTTGAATAGTAATCCTTGGACTTTTAAGCAATTCCACATGTACCAATACAATTAAAATAACTTTAATACATCATTTTGCATTTCATTTAAAAAATTGTGATTATATATCTTCGATAATACTTTCTCATTATCCAATCGTCAATTTTACAGGAGACAAACGAAAGGGAGATATCATCAGATAGTTCTTTTCCAATACATTATACAGCAACAAGTAGTATGGGTCTTGGATACTCACAAGCAGCAGTTTCGATGGCAATAGACGAGTGTAAAACAAACAGTGAGTACAATAAAGCTAAACAGAATATCAGAAATTATTTCAGGTATGACTTGTATAATGAACAGCTTATATGTTGATTTAATTCACTTACCACTCAATGAACAGATCAATTGTTAAACAGCTAATGAACAATATACACGTTACTACACTGATGGTGTGACAGATGGCAGATTTTTCATCTTGTTCGTATAAACCGTTTGAAACACTCAGGTACAAATATGACAATGATTACAATGGAAGGGCATACAGATTTTTTAATATTCCAGATGTAAGTTTGACGGCTGACAATCCTACGAACATATTGCTTGACAAGGAAGAGAAATGCAAATTATTGCCAACTGACAGTCAGAGACCAGAGTCACCTACAGCACCAGAATTTAATAGTAAGATATGTTAGTACATTTCTTGATCTTATGCTGTATCTTAAGGAGAAAGAAATCTTGTGTTATCTAACACGAAGATGAGTAATGTTTACTCATAAATAAGCAAGTTGTGAAAATAGCTCACTTTGTGTAAATAAGAGTTTTATAACAAGGGTATTAAGGGTGCAACCTCAAACGACCATGTTTAAACGCCGCTTCCAACACTTGTTCAGTTAAATCGCCGCGTTTCAAGCGTAATTGACTAAGTTATTCTGATCAATGTATCCTGACGAGTCTGTCGTAATGGTAACCCCAAAACCCTGAGCACCAAGGTCGAAATGTCATGACTACCATATTTAAAGTATTGTAATCCCAGCCGGTGCTGGAACCCTAGACCTCCCAAACACAATAACACATCTTGATATACCACCAAACAAACTAAACAAAAAATACACATACATGTACTTACTTGATCTAGGACTTCGTGACAGTTAAATCCATAAAAACAGAAATATAATACATATATTTTACGAAATGGTGTCCTTCTGTAAATAAAGTATCGATGTTAAAATATACAACTAGTAATTTGTCTTACATAAGCAGTTAAATATTTTTAATTATGTTTTATTTTTTTTTCACAGAGTGTAAAAGTTATGCATTAACAGAACATTGTGCTGCGAACACTATTAAACACCCAGAGTACCAGGGTTATACAGTGAGTTTGTCGACCTCCAAAACCTGGCCATTTGACCATGTACAGACTCCAGGGATGTTGGCTGATGCAGAAATGTTCTATACAGGTCAGTTATCAATTAACCGATGACTCTTTATAGTTTTCAATCAACACTTTTTACAATCATTATCTTATGCAGATAAAGTCGTTTGACGTACAAATTTAACAAATATGTATGAGAAATTAATGTAAAGATATAAGCATATAATTCAACTGGATACATTTAGAGCATAAAACAAAGTGTATGTATAATCAAACTTATCTGAACAAAGTAGTATGTGTTCTGCCTGCAGGTGGTTTTAAGCACTTATTTTTTTTCTTTAGTATTATGTACTCTTTACGTTTGTTACAATTGTAAACACCTTATTGAGCATAAGTGCAGTCAATGACAGAGGATGGGCACCGACTCTGAAGACATGGTATTTAATATTGACGATTAGCATGCCGGCAGAGGTCGTATTTGTTAATGAAACACTTATTTAGACAATCTGGTAGTCGAATTAGCATAGGTAAATTGATTCCTTTCTTAAAAATATGTATTTCCAGGGGTAACACTAGATATATTGAGGGAAGAAAATCAAAATCTAAAAGAAAAAATGATGTGCACTGTTTGCCATCACAGAGAACGCAGTATACTGTTCCTACCATGTCGTCATCGCCTAACGTGCATTGGATGCTCTGACAATGTTACGGAGTGCCAAAATTGTTTGAAGACGATAGTAAACAAACAAAAGATTAATATATCGTGAAACGATCATTTAATTTGTATAACCTTGTATTGTGGTCAGGCTCGTAATTATATACTTATAGTAAAGATTGACAGATCTGAAGAAAATGTCAAATTGATGTGTGTAAAACATTTTAAAAAGGCAAAGCCTCAATACGAGCACATCGCCTTTTATGGGTCCAAGCTGTGGGTATGAACTACCATGATTGAGGAACTTGTTACATGCTGTCGGAGCGGGGACCGTTTTTGTACACTATCCTTACTTTATCCGTGGTTGCTAAGTCAAATCATTAAACATTTAAACATGCTATGCAGCACATGAATATACACTTGTACAATACAGTAAGGTAACACATATTAATAGTGTTAACAAGTCTTTCCTTCAATTTGGCCTTGTGACATAGTTTCTGATTGGGTTATAGCAATGTTCAAAACATCCATTCTGCCAAAGTTTCAACATGCTAACAATATTAGAAAAGCTTTCCGAGTGTTAACAACATTTTCCTTTAATTTGGTCTAGTCACCTTATGTTTGACACGACTTGAACCATATTTGAACTTGGCTTAGGCATCATAAGGACTTACATTCTTACAAAGTTTCAAACTGCTGAAGCAAGAGTGTTCTCAAATATTTCCTAGTGATCTCGTTCTTTTTTATCCAACAAGATATATATTCGAAATTAGCCTAGATTTCACTAGAACACAAATTCTGACAAAATGACAACATGCTAAAATTAAAAATGAAGCATTTTACTACGCCTAGATATTGTCTAAACTGTTAGCAAGATTTTCCTTCAGATTTTTTAAGTGACCTACATGACCTATAGTTGAGCGTTGGCTTTCTCCAAGATAACATCAATACAATTATTCTGACACAATTTCATCATGCTAAAGATAAAATGCAGCCTCCAAAGTGTTAACAAGATGTTCCTTCAATTTGAACTTTTGACCTAGTTTTTGACGTCACATGCCCACGTTTCATCCCTGGCCTAGATATTATCAAGTCAAACATTCTGACAGTTTAAATGTTGTTCATGCTGCTGACGCAAATAATGCTGTCTCTAGTGTGTAAACAAGATATTCCTTTAATTTGGCCAAGTGACCTAGTTTATGACCGTAATCACCAGATATATTTAAACGTTACCTAAATATCATCAAAACAGTTATTCTGAAAACATTACAACATGGTCCAGTTAAATACGGCCTCCAGACTGTTAACACTATTTTCCATCAAATTGACATTTTGACCTGGTTTTTCACTTCACAGGACCCAGTGTTTAACTTTATTTGCTAAGATGTTATGGAGATGAATTACTGATAAAGATCCATTCATATTGGATGTTGTTAAATGTGGCCTGCAGAGTGTTCAAAATACAATTGCTGATGATGTATGACCGAACGACATCAGACAAAGTGTGATCATAAAAAGCACAAACTGTGCAATCAAAGAGCAGGATTTTCTTACTACCTACGTATGATTAGATAAAATAAGTTGTACATGATTTTGATATACTTATCCATTAATAAACATTACCTTGTATTAATCCATAAGTATTATATGTAATCATATGAATTTCCTCTCCTGTCATCCTCATAACAGCTGTAATTCCATCAATTTATTGGTTGCTCTCAATCTTTCAAATTGTTTGATGTTGATGCAGGAAGTTATATTATCCTAGAGTCAAAGATGCATGCAATGTTCATTGTTTTCACAGGCACCAATGACCTAGGGGTATATCACTTACTGCCTATTATATATGAACTACCTCTCCTATTATCACTATAACAGCTGAGATTCCATGATTGTACTGGTTGCTCTTTATCAATTTACTGTTTTGATGTCTATGCAGGAAAGAATATTATTCCACAGTCAAAGATGCATGCAGGGTATATCACAACTTCCTATATGAATTTCCTCTCCAATAATCGCCATCAGAACTATTATTCAATGATTATATGCGATGTTTTAAATTTATTCTCTGTTTAAAAATAAAACTTGATGCAGAATATCATTGACTGCTGTTTTAATGCATGACAACAACTGCAAAAAAGAGTGTATTTAAATAAATTTAGATGCTAAATCAAAGAGTCGGATTACAAACATATACCTTTCTCTATTTTTTCCTTTCAAATAGCCTAGTAAATAAGAAATAGATATATAGATTTTATGCGTACATAAAAGTATTTATGATATTGGGGACTCGTTTTTATCTGGAGCGGTTACTCCCCACTGAGTGGGGGTAGACTTGCGGTACTTGCCACCTGCGAGTCACGTGATGGTGCACGCTGACATCGCTGCTACGTATTACGTAATGTGACGTAATGCGACGGGTGTCGGCCACTCGCTGGTGGGGTTGCCCAGAGCGGCCAGTCATCTACCTCCTTTCTCGGAGAGCAGACTTCCTTTGTTTTAAACAAAATTACGTTGTGAAGAAGAAATTCTGTTTTTAAACCACCACCTCCCTGCTCCACCTCCATTTTTTTTATCTTATTTTATGTATATATTACATTATATGTTACTATCTATAATTTTCTTTCTGTTATATTTAACACATCAGATAGTCTGAAACTTACATTAATATAGTTTTTTGTTTATCTTATGAAGATGTCATTTGATCTTACATCAAATGATTTTTGAAAGCATTATGATAAAAGGTCAAATTGTTGACAATGTGCAATTATACATATTCTCAAAATGATACTTTCATTAATCATTGTTTGCAACAGAGTGGGTACATTTAAAGCATCAAAGTGATCCTGACAGGCAATGTGCATAGGTAAGATTCATTTTCGATAAGTGTCACATCGTTTATCAGTCGTAGAAACATTTTTTTGAATTGTGTTCAGAGCACACAGCACAAGTCATGTCCATATCAATCTGTTTCGGCCATGGATAAGTCTCCTGATAGAAAAATTGTTCAGCTTCCTTTTTTGGCAAAATTACATCCAATATGTCCCTTGAATTCACTGGTGATGTTTCTTTTTGAGTTTTCTTAGTCTGAAGAGCTGTTAGTTTTAACTGATTATCCATTATTTAGAAATATTCCGTCCATATTGCAATGTGTTCCACCACTAAAAAATAAAGTTGGTAACTTAACATATTACGTCATAAAATGTGTAAACAATCTGTACTCGAGGACTTCCAAGAACACTTCTAAAAATAAATTTACTTTCTAATGTGCTGTTTTAGTGGTCGCATTTGTTTCTAAATGGGATACGGCGTTTAAGATTCTAAAATTTTAACCGTTTGCTTTAAAAAAAAAAAAAAAAAAAGCGATTTTTCACAATGTGCCCCACCAATAAATGGTGTGATTCCCACAATACTGCCTCTAAGATTCAACCACAAGAGCGTGCTCCTGTGTGATATAAAAACACATTTGATCTCTTTGCATGAATTTAAATCATACAGGACGCGTCCCTGTGTCTCAACTCTGTTGTTGGTGTATTTGGGACATAGATACATGTATTTGATGTTGCTCACAGGTCGTTTCGTGTAACCACTATGTTCAACGAATTATTGCATTTTTCTTTGACAGTCCGAAAGTGTTTTTGTCAGAAGGACTGACGACTTCAGCGGTCTGTGAAGCTTTGAGGGTGAAAACAAGTTATCATAAATAGCATATTAGATCAGACAGTGAAACAACAATTCCATTGCCAGGAACATCCGTCAATAAATACAAACCATCGCTGATTCTAAGATTCACACTACGGCTTGGTTTTATATCTTTAACTACAAGAAAGCCAAAATGAAATTTCCTTATTAAGTTAATCAAGGGAAAACGAGAGAGATACAAATTCTTACCTGAATCAAAAAAACTCGCTGCCGAACATGTTCTAGTTGTCAGCCTCTTCTGTAAACAAAACAGTTGTTCTAGTTATCTCGGGTATATATATACATTTACAGAGCGCTAGATAAGAGGCATATCGTGTTCTAAACTCCTTGTTTGACACTCCAACCCTATGTGATTGGTCCTCAAAATAATCGAGCCAGTGAGGTATTTTTTATAAGAATCCCGCCTTATCTAATGTTTTACGCCGTTTTCAATAATATCACGGCTTTTTCTGAGTAAGGTAACAGTAGTACAGGTCCATTTATCCTGACACTAGCCAGTCCATCGTAATGCTAGCCCCGCAACACCAGGCGCCAAGTAATGGTAGCAATTTCTACCTTTTGTTAAGTCTTTGGTATGACCTGGCCAGGGATCGAACCCGCGACCTCCCGCACCCGAGACTGACGCATTACCATAACACCATCGAGGTGTTTTTTGAACGTAAGAGAGCGATAGTTATACTTTATGAATCCATGATAAGTAAAGTGTTCACAATAGAAGTTTGAGTGCCTGCATTGAAACAAATGTATTTGTTAGTTTTTTACACTGGGTTTTACGCTGCTTTCAACACTTCATGGGTAAGTTACAGGTAATACTGATCCCTACTTTTATCCTGACACTAGTTAGTTAGTCTATATACTTATCCCACCCACCATCCTGAGAGTCAAGGAACGAAAGACATAAGATCACATATTTACAAGATTTATTTTTAAGAATGCGGTTTAATCATCAATTAAGACTTGTTTACTAATCATCGACATACGAACAACTGTATGTGTGCTAATTCCATGCAAAATGGTAAAATGTTGTGCGAATAGTGAAGATTCTGATCTGTATGTATATCCACCCAGTCTGATCAAGATATACACTTATCGTTAAATCACTTTCGAAAACCCTTTTTTGATGCTTCCGGTGACTTATGTTGAGTAAGTGAGTAGGGACTAGGGTTACGTAAGTAGTATTTCATGTCACAGTAATAAGTGTATGTGTATACATGTGCATCAACAGAACAAAACAAAAATAATACATACCACCCAGACCCGTGGGACAATATGTAGCTTTGAAAGGTAATAAACAAAAGTAGGTTCTTTTTGTGGCATATGATACCGCCTCGGTGGTGTAGTGGTAGAGAAGAGCGTCCACCTTGCTTGCCAGAGGTCGCGGGTTGGATCCCTGGTCGGACCATACCAACGACTTTTAAAATGGTAGTAATGGCTGCACTTCTTGGCGCTTAGGGTTGCGGAAGTCAGCATTTCAACTGACTGGCTGGTATTAGGATAAATGGACCGGTAATAGTGGTAACTGACCGTGGAAACGCCGTGATATAACTGAACAATTGTTGAAAAGTGGCTAAAACACCAAACGATCAATTTAGCATAAGATAAGTAGTGATTGTTTAATTGTTGATAGCTGTCAAATGTTTAATTCATACATGATATGATATTACTCCATAACGACCATATTAGTAAGGCAGAAATGAGCAATACATTTCCGAAACGTCTATTTGCGCGATTTGTCTCCAACAATGGTCAACAGAAAGCAATTCGGATTGGAGCGCATGTTTCGGAACAACATCTATTTTCTAAAATTGAAAGTAAAATTCACCGCGGAATTTGGTTGACCTTTGATTTGAAATCATAGCTCAAAAAAAGGAAGGTGAATATGTGATTTTGTTGTGCATTTTTGGTAGTTATAAGAATGAATATAGGTTTCTGGGTTATTTGGATTGTTGAAAAAGAGCCATAGCCAAAAACGCTATAATGGTCGCCTATGGAAAAGGAATGGCTTCCTTCTGACAAAAGAACAACAACACAAAGTACAAAGTGTATGATGAGACTGTGCTGGTGGACTTGAACTTACATTATTCACCACTGCAAACGTGTACATGTTCACGTGGAGTCTTCACGTTGAGTGGCTCACTTCACGTTGTCTGTAATGATAAATATGTTCAGTAAACTGATTAGTGAAAGGAATGCATGTCTATTGAAAGAGTAAATGGAATGAACCCACACGTATTGCATGAAACAAGTATGTTAACAACACGGGTCAATTATCAAAAACACAATCGACATCAGCGTGTAAACGTTACATTAACTTACCTCTTTTTATTAACTTTTCCCTATCTGTTTGGCTTTGAAACTTTAATTTTTTTTAATGCATTTTTTAAAATTAGTTTTGTTTAGTATAAATATACAAAGGTGTGTTTGCGATTGTAAAACATATATAGATAGCAGTTTAATTCCTATCCATTAATCTAAAGTAACCTTTTAAATAGGATTTGGTAACTCTCCTGATATTTGTCAAAGGGAAGTAATTCGGATGGGCTTGACGGGCGGACAATTTTCGGATGAAAATATAAGATTGAAGTTGTCTCTCATTGTACAATAATGATAACGTTGAAAGTTGAAAGTAATTCATATAAAGTTGAATAACATCTGTCTGATTTATAATCAAAATATTGTCTGCTTCTAGCTATAGTGACAGATTCAGAACCATTTTCAGAACTTCATGTATTTGCTAAAATTGGAAGTAAAATTTAGTTTGGAAAAGCATGACATTCTATTTGACCTCATAAACCGAAAAAACTGGTCCGTCAACCTGTATTTTTTCTTGGCTATTTTGGTAGTTCTAATACTGTACGCTTTTCCAACCTGCAAACGTACTTTGAAAACATTGTGTCAGAAGGAGAAATTTCTCAAAATGACTAGATTCCATAATGTTAGATTTCTCAGGGAACGGCTCATATAGTTATTACAAGTGTAATTTAGGATTCAGCATATCCCGGCTAAATGAATCAAATACTTCTATTACAGTTATACTGTATGTAAGATTGATTGGTTAATTGGGGCTTAAAGCAATCTTCAACATATAATTAATAACCATGTGGTTCCTGGCTTTCCCACTTTAGCTAGTACTCCACACAACAGTTTATCCAAGCAACTGGCTGCTTTTAAACATATATTGGTAGCCACTTGGTGTAAGACGAATTTTAAATGCGTGTCGCATTGACTTTGGTCAAACTTCGTAATAAATGCTTGCTCAGATATGGTTCGAACTAAACAGACAAACCGCGGCTTGAGTGTTTGATTTGTTTTTAAACTTCCTTTGACTTACAAATGAAATATTGTCTTGAAATAAAAACAAATCCAATCATACGTTCATAGGTAACAGGTGTGAGAATTTTTTTTTTCCAATAACCCATGAATCTTTCTGAAATGAAACTGGACAAATCCATGAGGGCCATCATTTTGGGTATGTATAAAATGATACGAGAAACACGGATTGAAAAAAATATATTGTCGTCTTTTTAATATATATTTTTTAAATCGATATTTTAGGTATGTATAAAATGACACGATAAACACGCATTGAAAATTATTGTCGTCTTTTTAATCTATTTTTTTTAAATCGATATTTAAGATCATTAAAGTGCTGTGTTTTGTGGGAATTAACATGTGTACGAAAACTTAAAAGAAATGTTTTCCCGTTCGTCCAAAAAACGACAACAATAACCTTCTACGCCCGAACCTAAATTTTGACTGCATCGTAGCCAAAGAAGGACGTGACGTCATTTTTGTAACACTTCATATTGGCGTAACGTCAATGAAGCGACGTCGTTTCTCAAAAAAGTGTTATTAACATGAAATACACCAAATTCCTATACATGAGCTATTTATCAAACATTGTGGCAAAAAGATAACTTTCTAATAAGGAGCAATTGTTCTTTTGACGACAATCTTTTCCTAAATCGTCTATTGCAAAGGCCCCAGAAACCGTCTCTAATAGGGAAAGTGTTTAGCAGAAATGTGACCCCTTACATCATTTGTTCCAGTCATATTGATTGGTTGAAAAAGGCAGTCGCCAGGTGGCCATCGCAAAGGGCTGACCTGTTTGCTTCTTTACCATAATGCAGGTGATCGAATAAGGATCATCTTGGCCATCATGTTTTAACCTCGTTCATTATAAATGTATTCCTTGATTTTCTGAAAGTCTTTACTTTATTTTTGTCTGTTCGTAATAATAGACGACAGCAATACGACTTCCAAATATGTTTTGATCATGCACGAAACATGACATTTACATTATTATTGTCTAGTCAATTACTTATAAATCCCTTTTTATGGCCAAAGTATGCTCTTTAATTTTTGTTTATAATTATCTTGCGTTTTTTCGTAAATAGGTAGCAGCTATAGATATATTAAGGTTTGTTTTGGTTGGATTCAGATTGTATATTCAATATAACGACGTCACTTCGTTTATAGTTATACTTTGCTTCGGTTGGACTCTGATTGCTTTCGTAAATCAATACCATTGCTCCACTCTTATATCGTCTTTAATTCTAATGCATTCCAGCTGCCTATAATATTCAACCTCATTGTTCCGTTGTTTATATGATATATTATATGAAAGACGAACAACAATAGAATAATATGAACAAAGAATGTACATATTAGCCTATACATGTGTATATTACTTCGTGTCAAATTACTTCCCGTTTATCACTTTTATATATCTCTTTTGTTTAGATACCATTTGTATTACCGATAAAATGCTTTAAATTTCATTTTCTTTCTCAATAACTATCTTAGATGTATACTAGATTGTAACACTTATCTGAAGAATAGTTTACTTACGTTCCGAACCGTCATTTGTCCTTTTGATAAGATTTTATATAAAAATGCTGACATAAATTCGATAACAGACAACTTTTTATGAATGTGTGGTCTTACATATAGAGCAGATGACCTATGCGGTACTGAACGTATAAGTGTTTACTTCAGAAAAAAACGTTCTTATATATATATAACTAAATGAATCTTAAAAAGGCTTTATTATCTAAGCTTTAATTAGCGAAACAAACCCTTCAAACAAAGAAACCAAAGATGAGAAATAACCACTACAAAACAGTTTCTTTGCGTATATCTCTACATTTGCGATGTTCATTTCATGTGTAGGTCTGCATATTGATTAAAGGGAACTAATTCGGAAGGGCTTGCCGGGCGGACAAATTCCGGATGAATATATAAGACTGAAGTTGTCTCTCATTATACAATAATGATTTTGTTGAACGTTGAAAGTGCTTTTACCTCTGTCTGATTTACAATCAAAATAGTGTGTGCTTCTAGCTATAGTGACAGATTAAGAGCCATTTTCAGAACATCTTGTATTTTCTGAAATTGAAAGTAATATTATGTTCGTGATAAGGGTGACCTTCTATTTGACCTCACAAATAACAAAAATGGTCCGTCAACCTGTATGCTTTCGTGGCTATTATGGTAATTATAATGCTGAACATTATTTTGATACAGGTTTTGATGTTGTTTAACGTGAAGGGCACGAACCATAACCCATAATGTTATAATGGTCGTCTATGGACATTTCTCCTTTTGACACAATATTTCAAAATACGTTTTCAGGGTGGAAAGCCTTAATGACTATTACAAAGTCAATACAGAAAGTGTACCTACCAACGCAAAGAGTCCACCGTGGCTGTGTGAATATCGTCGGAGATTTGGAAAAGAACGGCCATGTTTGAAAGGCGCATTTCTCAACCTAGAATATCAACAAGTGACATATCGTCGTGATGTCGTGATGTAACTAAACTAATGTTACAATTGTCGTTAAACAACAATACAATGACACAAACAAACCAACTGACACAAACATCATATAATACTCAAGATAAGCAAATAATCACACACGGCAGCATATCTCTACACGGGTAGTGCTCCAGTAATTTTAATAAATGAGCCGTTCCACAAACAAAATAAACATTATTGACTCTGCGTAATGTACTTCGCCCATGCTAATCCGGGCTGACAAATTGATATATATTCAAGGTATAGATTAATGATTCTTTAAACAGAAAATCCACAGGAGGCGAAAAATGTCTGTCTGGGTTAGCCTGCACGGCATGCTTAGGCTGATCCGTGTCGATACATTACGCAGAGTACGTAGTGACTTTGGTCAAACTTCGGTAAAATTGCTTGCCCAAATATGGTTTGAAGTAGATACACAAACCGCTTTTGACTTACAGGTGAAAAGTTGTCGAGAAATATAGAATTTTTTCCAATTATAAGGTTTGCCTATAATATTCAAACTCATTGTTTATATGATATATTATATGAAAGACGAACAATAATATAATAATATGAACACATGTGTATATTTTGTGTCAAATTACCTCCCTTTAATCACTTTTATTAATCTGTTTTGTTTTGATACCATTCCAATTACTCATAAACTTCTTTAAATTTCATTTCATTTCCCAAAACCTCAACTAGAAGTGAACTAAATTGTAAAACATATCCAAACAATAGTTTACTTACGATCTGAACCATCATTTTTCCGATTACTAGCTCGCAAAAGGGCAATACTGCCACGTGCGCAGGTAAACAACGTCAACAAAGAAGATGAAGCCGCTTATGCCCTAGTCAGACACACACATACGGATTATGCGGATGCTACGGATGGCTCGTCCGTATCTATCCGTTCGATATGTGATGGTCCGTATCGCATCCGCAGAGTCCGTAAATGTCTGTATCGTATCCGCAATGTCCAAACGATCCTCGATAAAAATATAAAGTTTCAAAATTCAGGCGCGGACGAGAAAACCGTAATGATCCGTAACTTAAGGCATTTATCCGTATCTAATCCGTATCTAACCCGTATCTAAACCTATTATTCTGTGGTCCACCTCAAGTTGTGGATTAATACGGTTTCATGCGGATCGTTACAGTTAATAACAGGTTTCATTCTGCGTATTGTTATGGACTGTTACCTACAGACAGGTTTGAATACGGATAGTTTGCTTTCAAAAACTGACAGGTACTTTTTTGTGGGGATGAATGCGAATAATTGCGAATAATTGCGAATTAATACCGATAAATACGGATTGTTACGGACTCCTGCGTTCCATTAACTTCTCATGCAAAACAAAAAGACACGTTAACTTAGAATTCTGGGAAGTTTTCTCGATCTTTATATACTGGATGGTCTTCCTAGTTCCATAGCCATGGACAACGAATGCATACTGCTCTTGCTGAACGTCACACTCATTTATGCACATATCTTGCGCATCTGGATGACACGCCGTCGGGAGAGGAAGTAATGGGTCCGCCGTTGGATAACTCTCAGGCCGGAACAGGGAGCGTATGGCAACCTCATGATGCTCTTCGGAAACAAGGATTTGATGGCGTTTCGCCACTTCACCAGGCTCACACCCGACATGGTCCGAGACGTGGGTGAACGACTCACGCTGAGACTTCGTAAGCAAAACACATGGTTCAGAGACTCAGAGGAGGTTGGACTGAAGGTTACCATCACAATCAGGCATCTGGCCATGTGGGACTGCTAAAAGTCGATGATGTACCTATTCTATGTGCCGCACACCATATCTTACATATAGTTCGCGAAGTCTGTCAGGCCATTTGGGACGAATACGGCGCAGAGTTTTTCACCATCCCGATGACAGCTGAGGATGGAAGGAGATTGCTGCAGGCTACAGCAGCCGGTGGGACTTTCACCATGTGCTAGGTGCCTTGGATGACAAGCACATACGCATCCGTTGTTCAGCCAACCGAGGGTCCTAAATCTACAATTACAAGGGGCACCACTCTTGTGTGCTTCTAGCCCTCGTTGATGCGAACTCCAGGTTCATGTGGGCCCATGTCAGTGCAACATGGGCAGCATCTGATGCCCAGCTATGGAACGTGTCGGCTGTGCGATACGCGGTTATTGCCAACATCATCGGCATCCCCGAACCTGAACCTCTGCCTGCCGACGACCGTCGAATGCCGTATTTCATTATCAGGGACAATGCATTAACCTTGAACGGGTAGATGATGGAAGCCTTTGCTGCATCGCCTCTGCAAGAGAACGAGCGGGTCTTGAACTATCGCCTATCTCGTGCCAGACGATGTGTGGAAAACGCCTTAGGCATTCTGGCCAACCGTTGGGCTTCCTGCTCACAACACTCCGACAAGAGCCGCAGAACGTGGAAACCATGGTGATTGTGTGTGTGACACTCCACAATATGCTGAGGACGGCTTCACAGATTATGGTGCACATGGCGACCATGTCGGTTCCATGACAGTGGCGTATGGTGCAGTGATGACGCAGTGCATTGCTTGTTAATTGTAATTATTGATTATTCGTTCGTGAGGTCACTATTTCACGAACTTGTTAATTGTAAAAGTGGGGTCACCATTTCTTAAATACGGAGCCCCTAAAGTGACATTCAATACATTGTTTTAGTATGCAAATAAAACAGCTAATTTGCATATTAAAAAAAAGTTTCGGATTTTTATTTCGTTTTTACGAAATAATAATTCGATACTTTTTTTTAATATGCAAATAAGCCCGCTTTATTTCGTATTTACGAAATACTTATTTCGTTTAAACGAAATAATTATTATCGACAATTTTTTTTAATATGCAAATTAGCCGTTTTATTTCGTATTTACGAAATAAAACTTACTATTCGACATTTCATTTTAATATGCAAATAAGCCGTTTTATTTCTTATTTACGAAATAATAGTTAGTATTCAACACTTTTTTAATATACAAATTTGCGCTGTTTTATTAAGTAAATTAATAAATTAAAAAAAATATCTCGAGTCTACCATCAGCCGAGCACCGGTAGCTCAGTCGGTAGGACGCGGGCTGTCCATCTAGGGTTTGAGAGTTCGATCCCCTGCTCGGCAAACATTCTTTACGATGTTGGACAAAAACCACTGCGACAAGCATCATTCGTCTTTCACCAATGGGCTAACAGTCGATGTGGAAAAGCAGCCAGTTGCGTGGAAAGTATGTTGTTGATTGATTGGGGTTTAACGCCGTTTTTAACAATTTTTCAGTTATATCACGGCGGCCAGTTCACCTACTCATGCATTTCCTGGTTTTCTCACACCGGTACTCCACACAACAATCTTCCCAAGCAACTGGCTGCATTTCCACATAGACTGAGCCCATTGGTGGAAGACGAATGACGCATGTCGCATTGACTTTTGTCAATCGTCGGTAGGAAAGTTGGCCGAGCCGGGATTCGAACTAACAAACCCCTTGATTGACAGCCCGCATCGCTACCGATTGAGCCTCAGGGACTCGGCAAAGTATGTTGTGTGGAGTACTGGTGTGAATAAAACAGGAAACATCTGATAAGGTGAATTGGCTGCCGTGATATGACTGAAAAGTTAATTGTTGAAAACGGCGTTAAACCCCAATCAATCAAAACCATCAGACAACCATGTGGAAACTCGGTTACACGTGCACTTATAAAGTTTATGAAATGTCATGTGTTATGGTAAATACGAAATAGAACAGCTTGCATATTAAAAAAAAGTATCGAATTATTATTTCGTTTTAACGAAATATTTATTTCGTAAATACGAAATAAAACCTCTAATTTGCATATTAAAAAAAAGTATCGAATTATTATTTCGTTTTAATGAAATAATTGTTTCGTTTAAACGAGATATTTATTTCGTAAATACGAAATAAAACAGCTAATTTGCATATTTAAAAAAAGTATCGAATTATTATTTCGTAAAAACGAAATAAAAATCCGATACTTTTTTTAAATATGCAAATTAGCTGTTTTATTTCGTATTTACGAAATAAATATCTCGTTTAAACGAAACAGCTAATTTGCATATTAAAAAAAAGTATCGAATTATTATTTCGTTTAAACGAAATATTTATTTCGTAAATACGAAATCAAACAGCTAATTTGCATACTAAAACAATATATTGAATGTCACTTTAGGGGCTCCGTACTTAAACATGTTTGAACGTTTTTTTATTAAGTTGTCCAATAAAGGATAAAGAAATAATGTCTGTGATTTAAAAGGTTATATAAAGTTATGCTAAAATAAATAATTAATATCTCTTGGACCTTTAATGTTTTAATATTGATCCCTTTTATAAATGAAGATGAATAAATGTCCAATAAAGGTCAAAGAAATATAAGTGTAAGATTCAGTTTAAATTTATTAGACCTTTATTTCTTTGACCTTTATGTATTTCTCCTGTTTTATTATTTGAGGAAAGAAATAAAGAAAGAAAGAGAAGACAAGTTATTTACATGTTAAACTTTTACAAATCATCACCATGACTGTAAGGATTCATATTTAACATTTCAAAGTGTTGGAGGTGGAGTGTGTGCCTTCTTGGGAAGCTGCCTCTTCTTCTGCTGCTTCTTTGCAGGCATCTAAATAAATTGCACACAACTTTGTCAATGTATACACTAGTAGACTACACAAGTATCCTAGATTATCCTAGTATCCTAGTTATGGACAGAATCATCCAACTTCAGCAGTAATTCAATATAATATTTCAATAATTTGTTGATGTAATTTGTTCAAAATGCAAATGACGGTTGTGTACATGTCCCCTTCTTTCCGCAAGACATGCGCAACAGTCCATATATGACGGTATCTAGACGCATATATCCGCATCTACAGGGAGCAGAAGGTAATGGAATGTAAGCAGTCCGTATGTATCCGTATCTATCCGTATCTATTTGCATCGTGTCAATTCACTGAGAAAGTATCTAACCGCAGATTTCCGCTGACATCCTCATTTATCCTCAACCATCCGTATATATAGGTAACTGTATCAATCTGTTCATCAAGAAAATAAGCCACGCCCACAATTTCTGCGGAAGACTGCGTATTTTATCCGCCACTATCTGCCATATCCGTAATGTTTGTCTCTGACTCGGGCATTACAGACAACTATTGATAGATGTTGCCTAGCACAGAAAGCAGATGACCTATGCGGTACTGAACTTAGTGTTTTCCTCGGAAAAACACTTCTTATATGAATCATAATAAGGCATTTTTATCTAAATAAGCTTTAATTCAACCAAACAAACCCTTCAAATATAGAAAACAAAGATATATTACTTCATGTGCAATTTTCAACGAAAACCTAGTCATTACATAAATAGGAAATGTCTGCATGTGAAATAGGAAATGTCTGCATGTGAAATATAAAATGTTGTTGCTGTACAAATGGGACAACAGCAGGACGTAAGATAACGTCCCTGGAATTTTTACCGCTTTAAATGTTCCTTCACACACAAATAGAGAAGATGTTCCATCACACACCATGACCGACGCGCAAAACCTGTCACTCTAAACTACACAAGCGTCGATAAGACGCTCTCTACGATGTTAACCATCTGTCCCAGCTAGTGGACAGAGTTACTTAATAATCCACGAAGACACGTCTCCACTGACACATAGGGAATATCTATATACAGGGCGTTTGATTTTACACAAGCAATACGACGCCTGGGACCGCTCGACGTGCCCGCGAAACCATCTCGCTAGATCGATTCGGTTTCGTTCTGACATGGATGGGACGCTTATGTTTGTTTGTTAAGGGTTTTCCGTCGCTTTCAAAAACTGTTATCTATATTACGACGTTTTCTTGGCAGGTTTGCCAGTCCTAGTGGCGAACTATCATGACACAAGCGTGTCAGTCGTTATGCTTACCCCACATATCTGAGCGCCACTACTACCATTTTTAAAGTATTTGGTATGACTCGGTCGTCGATCGAACTCACAACCTATCACAATAAGGCTAACGCTCTCGCACTACACCACAAAGGCAGGCGGTGTGACGGTTGTGTGTACCTGTCGCAAATAACTAATATGAAAAAAGCAACGCCTTATCACGAGCACAGGATATATTATGGGTCCTAGCTGTAGGTATGCGAACACTATGTTAAAGCAATCTGTGACAAGCTGTAGGAACTGGTACCGTTTTTGTACCCTCTCCCTTCTTAAACTTTGTTTGAAAAGTCAAGTTATCAAAACTGTAATCAGTTGTATCGCATGTACATGCACATATCCAAAGCAGTTAAATAAATAAAACTAGAGTGTTAACAAGTTTCCCTTCAATTTAGCCTAGTGACGTTTTTTTCGACCGGACTATAGCAATATTCTAATGTAGCCTATATATCATCAAAACATCCATTCTGCCAAAGTTTCAACATGCTTAAATTTAAAAGAACGGCTTCCAGGGTGTTTAACAAGTTTTTCCTTCAATTTGGTCAAATGACCTTATTTTTTAACAGGATCTTTCTCAAATTAGGCTTAGTGACCTTGTTTATTTAATAAAACATGAAGAATATTCGAACTAAGCCTTGATATCAATCAAAACATCAATTCTTAACTAGGCCTAGATATTGTCCAGACAAGCATTATGACACAGTTTCAAGCTGCTGATGCACAAATGCGGTTTCTAGAGTGTTAAAAAGATTTTCCTTCAGTTTGGCAAAGTAACATAGTTTCTGACCGCACATGACCTATAGTTGAACTTAATTTAGATATCATTAAGACAATTATTCAGACACAGTTTCAATATGATAAAAATGCGGTATCCAGTTATCAACATTTCCATCAACTTGACCTTGTGACCTTATTTTTGATTCCACATGACCCACAAGTTTGAAGTTACTTGAGCAAATAATGCAGTTTGGAGAAGTGACCTTGCTTATAACCGGACATCACCTATATTTTTATGAGTAGCTATTATCAAGATAATTATTCTGACAAAGATTCGACATGCTAATGATAAACATGTTGCCCCGATAGTGTTTACAAGATTTTCCTTCAATTTGATCGAGTGACCTAGATATTATCAAGACAAACATTCTGACAAAGTTTGAAACTGCTGGAGCAAATAATGTAGTCTCTAGAGTGTTAACAAAATTTTCCTTCAATCCACCAAGTGACCTTGTTTATGACCGGACGTTACCTACATTCAAACTTAACCTAAATATCACTAAAACAATTATTCTGTCAACATTTCAACAAGATTTCCCTTCAATTTGACTTTGAAATCTAGTTTTTGACCTCGCATGACCCAGTTTATAATTTGACCAAGACTTGATGGAGGCAATTGTTGGAACGCTGAAGGACGGTCGACGGACAAAATGTGATCACAATAGCTTATTTGAGGCACTTAGATTAAACAAGTTTAGATGATTTTGCTATACTTAGCTGTTTATAAACATAACTTTGTATCCATCAGTTTTACATGTAATCAGCTGAATTCCCTCTTCTTTGTCATTTATCTTGCAATGAGCAGATTATGGGATATATAACACTGGTATGATAAACTTTTTGTTAACATGTCTGCTGGTATGATAAACTTTTAATGTTTACATATATACTTATTTTTAGAACTAACGTAATCGCCGGAACTACTTTTTTGAAATATAAATGAGCCGTTCCATCAGAAAACCAATATTGTTGACTGCGAACAGTATCGACCTGGATCAGCCTTAGCAGACACGTTTCGCCTCCTGTGGATTTTCTGTTCAGGAGTCCTAAATGTTAGTTTTCTCGTGGAAGGGCTCAATTATGTTGATAGTATATGACACAACTAAAAGGCAGAAATACAGTTATTATTGTTTTAATTACGTTTCAACATATGTTAACAATGCCAATAGAAATCGAAAGAATATCGTTATATAAATCACACGGAATCTGCATGTTCAGTCTTTCTTCATGAACTGTCTTTGTTTGTTGAAAATGTAGCATACATAGAGCTGTTTATTATTCATGATAAGTTCATAGGTAACCTTGTTTAAATACAATCTGCAGCGAGTTATGTCTTATAATGAGAAGCATATCTATGTTTCAACAAGTAGTTTTACACTTAAATGCCTCAACGATGAACAACAAATGTTGAAGATCTATCGTCATTCTGTTTTTTACCACGAGAAAGAGTTCACGAACAGCCTCATCTACCAATGGTTTCCTTCTTTCAGTCCAGACAGAAAATCACTATGCGTTACATCTAGATAATCAGAAAATGTTTCGCCTTGTTATATAACTTAATCATTTACGTACAGCTAGTGTTTATGATCATTCTTAAAACTAAAAGTTTCGTAACGTGTCTTCGACATGTCTACCCACAACAGTGACGGTATCCCTTTCAAAAAATGAATATCTCCAATCTGAACGACAACTTAGCATCACAATTGTTTTGAATATAGTCTTTTGTATATAAACTGAAAGTGTTACTTGAGCTTCCATAGCCCGAAATAACTTTAAACAAAGACTTTCAGATCCAACAGAAGTATTCATTTTCAAAACACGGCGGTTGACATACATGTTGACCTATCGCGTGTACTGAATCGATGGCCAATACGCAATAAATACACTTCAACTAAGAATATGTTCGATTTTATATTACCGTGTAAAGGTATTTGTCACACCAGATATACAAATTACGATGTAATTAGTTATGAAATTAAAGTCGAAACTTAAGCTTCCGTATGTCGTGTGTTCACAATGCAATTCTGTGCGTATTTATGCACGGGCTTGACGTCATTCTATTTTAGATAGAGTCATTTATGAATGGGCTTTTGTAATTGTGCATGTTATTTCTTAAAACTAGTTAAAATGAATGTAGATTTACCTGAAAACATAATTCTGCATACAAGGTAAATAGAATATTATATCCCTGACTTTCGCCATACACTTTATCTGTCTCGGATGGGAGAAATGATAATTGTTTCGCCAAATGCTCGACAATTACACCATAAGTTCATAGTTTAAGTCTGGGACAAAATATTCTCTATAACAGCTGCATTTCCATGATTGTATGGTGTTGCTCTCAATAGTAACCAACAGTCAAAGATGTATGCAATGTTCATTGTTATGACAAGCACCATAGCCCAAAGGGTATACCACTAACTGTCTATCATATATGAACTTCCTCTCCCATTATCGCCATAACAGAAGTGATTCAATGATTGTATTACCCCACAGTCAAAGATGCATGCAAGTTTCATTGTATTGACATGTATTAATGACCAAAGGGTATATCACTAACTGCCTATTTGAATTTCATTTCCGGTTATCGCCATAACAAAGTATTTCAGTACTGCTCAAAGGATTCCATGCAAAACTCCTAGACCAGTTTCAACCAAACTTCATTTAGAAACTCTGGTTAACCTGACAACGAACAATATTTTTCAAAAACACTACAATTTAAAGTGACGTTACTTCCAAAACCACTATGACAATCATAATCAAACATCACAGAAATGTTACTTAGGAAATGATATAATAATTAAATTAAATAGAAACCTCTGAGATGGGAAAGAACAAATGTTCTGCTCCAAAAATGTTGGCCCGATTTAAGAAGAATTCATTGATATATGATGGAAGTACTAGTTACGTAGGTAGATAACGAATACCACACTATCACATAAAGGAGCACACTTCTTCGCGTTCTATTAAATGAACTATTTGTTAGTAGCGTGTATACTACATCTGGGTTATTTCAAACTTTGTTACATAATTATTGCGTCGTACCTGAAAACACGCCATGAACTGGAAACCCAAATTGTGCAAACAAAACTAAAACACATGATTATGCATACGGATGAATATTGACGTCCTTGTGGTAAACATTTATGGATCTGCAAAGCTTTTTTAATATTCATGAGGTATGTATACGTGGTTATTAAACTGTTTAATTTGCATCAAAGACTTATATGGTAATATAAGAAGTAATTATATGGAAACAAATATACAATCGTCGGATAGTTGCTATATAAGTAAACCGTTTGAACAGGATAACTCAGATATAATACAGAAGTACTCGGATGTACTCATATAACAATGAAGCATATTCAGATCAGCCCGTACTTTGAAGCAGTTTGATCTGGTTATGCCCCTCCGCCAAGGAATCCGTCCTGTCCAAATGGATACGGCGGGGTTGTGACTAGTTTTCGATCCCTGCTCGCGAAGGTTATTGTCACGTGTCACTGGGTACCTGGGAGTCGCTATTGCCAAGTGGCACTAGGTACTTGTTAGTCGTTATTGAACGATGACTCAGTGTAATTTTGCCATGATATAACCCGTTATACAAACTGTTAATAACTAAATAATTCGTGTATTTAAACTTAAAAACATGTTTTGCTTTTCAGGCATGTTTTCTGAAATTCAATTAGTCCTTAAATATCTTAACCCTTTTCCAACATGTGTACAACCCATTTGCACCAGACAATGTTGAAGATAGAATACGGAAAATCTATATAAATGAAAGTTCAAGTATTGAATAAAGTAAAAAACAGTGTGGCAAAACAAGATACAGCTCCTTTTACTACAATGTTCTCAAATGTCATCTTCTGCAAATGAACCAAAGTGCGTCTTTAAATAAGAAATGGTTAATGCTTTCATGTAACGGGACATGGTTACGTGGGCAGTTTATTTCGTCGTCCATGGAAACAGGAGACCCAAATGCGAAAGTACATTTTAAAGTCATGAATCATTATTACCTTCGCCGATATAACTGTAGATAACCTACTTTGCTTTGTGAAATGCTATTCGACAAATATGTTTACCTTCCTGTTTGATAAGTCCTTCAAAGACAAAGCAAATAATCAATACAGAAAAGTTAAATGTGTATATAATTTAAAAATATTTTGTGATGTTATGAAAATAGTACCGTCGGGAAGTCGGATAAGTAGAAACGGAATACACAGGCTTGATGTTTTGCGAGTCAGAAAAAACAATTTATGGTGTATTTAAAGAAAAGGGCCGTTCCGCGAGAAAAACCAACATTGTGGACTCTGGGTGAAGTATCAAACCGGTTTAAGCTAAGCATGCCGCGCAGGCTAACCCAAAAATACACGTTTTGCCTCTTGTATATATTTTCTTTCATAATCATTACTATATACCTCTATCCCCCTGATACTGAATGTTTCGGCCCGGATTAGCCTACGTGAACTGCGCAGGCTAATCTTTGTTGATACATTACGCATAGGACATAATGTTGGTTTTCTCGCGGGACGGCTACATATATTGTTAAAAGGTAAACTATATTCCATTAACAAAGTATATGAGGTAAATGGATTGTTTGACGTCTTGAAACACGGTCAGTGATCATAAATAAGAACAGGAAGTTTTAAACATTGCGAACAAGGTCAGACACACCTATTTATTTCATGAACTTAAGTAAACTATTATATTATGTTTTAAACAACGTGATTGGTTATCGTTAAACACATTTATCTGACACGCATAGCAATGTGAAGTTAACATCCGAAATGTTTGTACTCTTAACACGACACAAATCATGCATTGCCGACATGAACGTTAGAGACTTTAAAGTTGCCAGACAGTAGTCGTAATTTCATAAATGCGTAGTTATATTTTCTTATATTTTCTAATACAGTTGTACATAATTCAAATCGTAAGCCGGGTGGTTTTTGTCGTTTGGGATTTTAAAACAATAAATGATTCTTACTTTGGATGACATGTATATTTCCTTTATTGGGAAACATGAAGGCATGACAGTGTAGTTTGGAAATTTTGGAGCAGTTCAAACTTATATAGGTCTGACTTAAGTAAGTACAACACTTATCCTCTTCGATTAATACACCCTATTTTAATATCTTTAGATTACATTCTGGTACTTACCTCTCGAAACTTTGTAACCTTTTTTGAGCAAAACCTTCTGTAGAACATCAGTTTAACTCCTCCTGTCATATAATGAATAATGAAAGAAAAACATGATCTAAAGAAAGTATTGCTTTTGGATGGATTTTATATCATTGTGAGAAAAAGATAAATTGGTAGTAACGAGTAACTTTTCACTTTATTGCAATGGTTTCAAATGTTATCGGCTTTAGAAGGGCCAACATGTGGTTCTATCAAGCAAAAGGTTAACCGCGTGCTTTGAATCCGACAGAAATTGCTCTTGATAGGTTGCACTGCACTATTATAACACATTATGTACTTTTAAGTATGTATAGAATGTCCCTTAAACATAACAAGAATTGTCAGATGACAATGGAGCTCGCCTAGGGGTGCTGTTTATAAAGTGGTATTTAGATTTGTTCTCCATAAAAAAATGACCTTGACCTTGACACAGGGTCAGGAAGTGTGTAGTGGTGTGCGTAGATTGATTACCAATAGTTCATAAACGTATAAATTAAATATGAAAGCAATCAATGTCATAATAATGCATGCAGAGTGATATGTTAAACAGAAACCTTAAACCATATAACAGAACCAAGTAGAAATGACCTTGACCTTGACCCAGGGTCAGGACGGGTGTAGTGGGGTGCGTAGATGGACCAATAGTTCCTAAATGTATAAACTAAATATGAAAGCAATCAATGTCATAATAGTGAATGCAGAGTGATATGTTAAACGTTAAACGCAAACCTTAAACCTTGTAACTGAACCAAGTATAAATGACCTTGACCTTGACCCAGGGTCAGAACGGGTGTAGTGGTGTGCGTAGATGGATGACCAATAGTTCCTAACTGTATAAACTAAATATGAAAGCAATCAATGTCATAATAGTGAATGCAGAGTGATATGTTAAACGTTAAACCTTGTAACTGAACCAAGTAGAAATGACCTTGACCTTGACCCAGGGTCAGAACGGGTGTAGTGGTGTGCGTAGATGGATGACCAATAGTTCCTAAATGTATAAACTAAATATGAAAGCAATCAATGTCATAATAGTGAATGCAGAGTGATATGTTGAACGTTAAACGCAAACCTTAAACCTTGTAACTGAACCAAGTAGAAATGACCTTGACCTTGACCCAGGGTCAGAACGGGTGTAGTGGTGTGCGTAGATGGATGACCAATAGTTCCTAAATGTATAAACTAAATATGAAAGCAATCAATGTCATAATAGTGAATGCAGAGTGATATGTTAAACGTTAAACGCAAACCTTAAACCTTGTAACTGAACCAAGTAGAACCAAGTAGAAATTACCTTGACCTTGACCCAGGGTCAGGACGGGTGTAGTGGTGTGCGTAGATGGATGACAAATGGTTCCTAAAGGTATAAACCCTTAAAACCCAAATGAAAACCTTAAACACAAACCTTAAACCTAGGTGTCTACGCCACCGCCGACGCCGACGCCGCCGACGCCGCCGACGCCGGGGGTAACACATAATCTCTCCTGTACTTCGTACTGGCGAGCTAAAAACAATAGTTGTATCTTGTGAATTATAATTGCTTTGAAAACATATAACTAAAGTTGTGCAAATACCATATATACAAATGAGAATGTGATTTTTTTTCACAATTCCTCCTTTTTCCCACAAATGTTCAAATGTCTATGTAGATAGAGGCTTCGATTAAAACGTCCTTTTGTTATTTGTTCATGGAAACAATCCATAAATATCATGCAAAATATTATATATAGCAAACAAACTGAAAGTATGTATAATGGTTGTTTGGCCTTCACAAGAGTAATGGTGGCGTATTTCTACTACCACTAGACTGCCAGGTTAAACCAAATAGATCCCATTAACCATCATGGTATTAATTTAATAGAAGTCAATGCGACATGCGTCATTCGTCTTTCACCAATGGGCTAAGTCTATGTGGAAAAGCAGCCAGTTGCTTTGGAATATTTGTGAGGAGTACTGGTGTGAGAAAACCAGGAAATGCATGGGTAGGTGAACTGGCCAGCGTGATATAACTGAGAAATTGTTAAAAACGGCGTTAAACCTCAATCAATTAATCAATCAATTAATTTAATACTGAATGTAAATAACTTGTTAGCCTATATAACAACATGAATTTATTACCTTTTTCTATAACATCATGTTCACGAAGAGGACGATTTCCACATCCTCAGCGCATTTGGCACACAGTTAATGGTGTCCACATAGAAGAAACCAGTTGATGATCGTTTGTCATTCAATATAGTATAGTGGCGTACCATGAATGTCTAACCTTTCTCTATAATACCATGTTCACAACGCAAACCAAATTGTACATCGTCAGCACATACCGCACACAGTCAATGTTTACCACATGGAAGAAACGAGATGCTGCTGTCTTTGTTCTCGCATATAACGCACAGTAACCTACTTGTATAGTAGTCCCTCAGCCGAAGTATAATCTATGTCAGTCGAATCTGAAAAGTATGTCGTAACTAATACAATTGTAATTCCAACATGTATATTGGGTTTCTCAATTATTATTCACTGCAAAGAGAACAACATGAAATTCATAGACGCATCATCAAAGGCGAACATCTTTACAAATAACAAATGCTTAAACCTGATTGGTGATAAATATGGCAGCAGCATTCGACAAGATCCTAACATTTTAGTAATCCGTCAAATGTGGCGGTACCTTATTGTATCATTTTGGAAGTTTTGACTCTGGAATATGCTGCTAGATAGGTACTACAAGGAACACATTTAAGAACGATTGTACAACAAAATGTCAGCTTATATTACGTTCGATGTCAGTCTGATTCAAGGACACTTAATCTTTACCAGCGCCGTTTGTATGTAAACATAACGGGATTCGTAATTCTTAAAACAAAACAAGATCTTAAAAAGGCTTTGTTATCTAATCTGAACTTCAAGTTAACAAACCCCTACGACACAGAAACAAGACATGAGTAAAGTACACATCATGAAGTAGATTTTTGCATATATCTACACTTGAAATGTTTCACGAAGACGTATTCGTTACATATGTATGTAAGGATATGTCTGCATGTGGAATATAATATGTTGTTGTTGTACATATGGGACAACAGCAGGACGTACGATTTCATCCCTGTTTGTACCGCTGTAGAATGTCCTTCACACGTCTTACTCATAGTACTTACATTCCTTGGCGCTCATGCTTGGGGTGTTTGCATTGCGACTGACTAACTGGTGTCATAACTAATGGACCAGAAGTATTGGTCACTTACCCAGAAAACGCTGTGATGTAACTGAGGAATTGTTGAAAGCGGCATATAACACCAAACAAACTAACAAAGACTGACACGAAATATCCCCATGGCGTTTGATTTCTACCAAGTCATATGCTCGTTTTGTACGCGAAATCAGCTCATGCGCGGGTCACACCAAAGACCTTTACCATGGTAGTAATGTCTGCCCTCCTTGTCGCACAAGGTTGCGAGGTTAGCAGTACCACTGACTGGCTGTTGTCGGGATAAATGAACCAGTAGAACTGGTTACATAACTGATGTATTTTATAAAGGGGCGTAAAACATTAATTAATTAACCACCTCACGCTATCGATTCCGTGCTTGGGCGGTTAAGAGTACCTGTCATATTAAACTCACAGTAAGATGTCGATTACGCAAATAAACCACATGGATGTCGCGACCTCATACGGGAACGACCTGATCTCCGTCGATAAGCAACCCATCCTGTCTCTCGAACACCTTATACGGTGTAAACATTTACCCAAAACAGCTTCGTGACCTCGTACCGCGCCGACCATTTCAATTATATTACCTTGCATTTTAGAAAGCAATAAGTATTATATGGGATGTTCTGACAAATCACATTAAGTGAAAGTACGTGCTGTTTGCTCTTTTCCCTTTACGCACATCCATCACGTTCCTAGATATTTCTGACCGTTCAGCATAAGGTGAGCTTTTAGGACCGTTAGATTAGCGATGGACGGCATCCGTTGTCCGTCGTCCGACAAAATAATAATTGAATGAAATATCTTCCTAAATCACTTGACCAATTTCAATTTTACAGGAATGTTATTTGTTAGATGCTCTTTCAAAATCTCAAAATGCTAAACTCTGGCATTAACAATGTTGAAATGCTATTTCCTTTGGGCAAATCTTGACTAAATCAAAAATAACTTAAAATGACATCTCCTAAGCAACTGTGCCAATCTTGACCAAACTGAACAGACATGTTACATATATATAAATCTTTCAGAATTACTAATATAATTAAATGGAATGGAAAACTCTGGTTGAACAGCTTTAAAAGTATTCTTGTCCAAATGTTCTGGCCTGATTTGAGAATGATATTGTCACTTGTCACTCTACCAGACGTGTTCAAATATGTCCGAACCGTTGCAAAAAATGTTAGTCAAGGGTATTACTGTCAGGGCTCGGTTAGATTATGGGCTATACAGTCAATCCTTAACGAATCTTCTGGTGCAAAAGTATAAGCCCGATTTGATATATATGGTGCAATACATATCCAGGTGTGATTTTTTGTTTTGATATAGGAAGAAAGTAATTTTAGGTAGATATAATCTGACATAAAGAATGACACTAACTATGAAACTATTTGTTTAAAATATATTGTAGGATATCCGTGTAATTTTAAGTTTTGTCACATATGTATAGCGTTGTACTTGAAATCACGCCATCAATTGGAATCCCAAATTGCGCTATACAAACAGAGACCATCATGCATACTGACACGTATTGACCTACTTGTGAAACACGTGAAAGGATCTTTAAACTCTGGTAATATTCGGGAGGTGTGCATATTACTAAAAATTGTTTTATTATAAAAACAATACAAGTATATTACTTTTATGGTTATATTAGGTGTTATTTGGTGGAAAACAAAACACGCGTTTTATAGTGGCTATATAGGGAAACCGTTTGAATAGGATAAATCGAGATATAAAACAGTAGTACTCACGCACTAAACGTTGGAATAAGGCCACATTTTGCAACAGTTAGGCCTGGTTGCTCCTGCTTCCCCACTTAGGAATCCTGCATTGCCTCGGGGATAGCGCATAATTCGTTGAACACGACAAGGTTAAATATGTAAAAGTTTGATTATTGAATCGAATTAAAAACATTGTGCCACGAGGTTTTCAAAAGACATCTACTGCAAATGCGTCTGCAAGTGGGAAAGTGTTAATGCTTTAATTAAACGTGACATGATTATGTAGGCAGTTTTTTTTGTAATCCTCAGCAACAGAAAACCCAAAATGCGGAGAACATTTAAAAATCATGAATTATTACTTTTATTGACTTTTGTAAAATGTTATACAATATGATCATTGACCGTGTTTTAAGACGATCCTTTCCATTAATCAGTTTGCCACATGTTCTTGGTAAAGGAAACATAGAGTGCCCTACTATAGTTTAAATACACCATTAGTGTGGCTCAGATGAGTAAGACATCAATCCTGGGTGTTCAGTTTCTACGCATCCGTCTATTAAATGGCATTGTATCACGAATCCTATTTGAATTATATAACAAACACATTTAAATGTTCTTTTTGGATAAATAAACAAGAGGGCCATGATGGCCCTGGATCGCTCACCTGATATTTTGTTTCGCTTTAGCTTGAAGGAATCCGATAGAAGATCACCCAAGGAACATTTCTACAAAATTATTTGAAAATCGGCTTAACACTTTTGGAGGAGATTTTTTCACTATAGCCATATAAGGCAACAAAAAAAAACGCCCCCCCCCCTGGCCGCCATGTTTTTCGACCAATCAACATGGCTTCAAGGAATCTGATAGAAGGTCACCCAAGGAACATTTCTACAAAATAATTTCAAAATCTGCCAACCAGTTTTTTAGAAGAAGAATTTTGAAGTTATTTTCGTTTCGTTGCCATGGAAACCAGAATTCTGCATGGATCCCAAACGTTTGAAAACATTCTGGTGAGGTCATTGAGAGGATGCTTTCTGTGCAGTTTCATCCCAATTGACCCTCTGGATACTGAGGAGAAGATGTTGAAGATTTTTTAAGTTTTCACTTTGGCCATATAAGGCAAAATAGCCCCGCCCCCTGGCGGCCATGTTTTTTTTTACCAATCAACATGGCTTGTAGGAATCTGATAGAGGATCACCCAAGAAACATTTCTACAAAATTATTTGAAAATCGACCTGACACTTATGGAGGAGAAGATTTTTTAATTTTTCACTATAGCCATAAAAGGCAAAATAGCCCCGCCCCATGGCGGCCATGTTGTTTGACCAATCAACATGGCTTGAAGGAATCTGATAGAGGATCACCCAAGGAACATTTCTACAAAATTATTTGAAAATCGGCCCAACATTTTTGGAGGAGAATAATTTGTAAGTTTGCACTATAGCCATATAAGGCAAAATAGCCCCCCCCCCCCCCCCCCCCCACTGGCGGCCATGTTTTTTGACCAATCAACATGGCTTGAAGGAATCTGATAGAAGGTCATCCAAGGAACATTTCTACAAAATTATTTAAAATCTGCCAACCAGTTTTGGAGAAGAAGAATTTTTAAGTTTGTTCGGTGTCGTTGCCATGGAAACCAGAAATTTGCATGGATTCCAAAAATTTGAAGGAATTCTGGTGAAGTTATTAAGAGGATGCTTTCTGTGAAGTTTCATTCAAATTGACCAACTGGTTACTGAGGAGAAGAAGTTGACGGACGACGGACGACGGACGATGGACGACGGACGATGGACGACGGACGACGGACGACGCACGACGGACGCCGGACATAGGGCGATCACAATAACTCACCTTGAGCGCTTCGTGAACAGGTGAGCTAAAAAGCTGGGTCGTATAATTATATTGGTGAAAGACCTTGACCGAAATAAATCGGATATGAGGTTTAAACATTTCAGTCAAGGTCTTTCACCTATATAATTGAATAAGCGCATGTAAACTTATTATATCGAATACTGTGTAGATTGTTATGGGTTTATTTTAAACCACGTGCTTGACTGTCATCAACAAATGTACCGGATACGAAAATTATGTGTAGTAATAACCACATTTTCTCATTAAGCATCCTTTATTTTTAAAATATGTATTATTGACATGTGTAGTGAATTATCCATCACTGACATGGAATTCACACCAGACTAGTTAGACTTTCTTAAAATTTCTTATACAGGAGTAAAACATTTGAATAGTATGTCGGGCTTTAGTTGTCTTTGGATTTTAAAACTAAATGTTTTTCTTACTTTTGGATGACGTCCATATGAAACAGTTAGTAATATAATTGTACTTTAGGAAATGTAATCGCATACACACGTAAATCATATCAAATAGGATCAATCAAAGCCTGAATATCCATAACTATAGTCCGTACAAACGCACTTTTATTCTGTTGAATGATAATCAGTATTTTAATCACTTTTAGATACTGTTACTGTATTGAATACCAGGACTACCTCTCGTTTGATCGAGACCTTCTGTAGTGCTATAGTGTAACAGCCTGGCCATATTACGTTTATTGAATAGAACATCTGAACTAAAGTATGTATAACTTGTGGATGAAGTTCGTTCCATTGTGAGAAAATGATCAATTGCTCGTTATGAGAAATTTTCCCTTTGTTGCAGTGGTCTGAAACCTTATCGTCTTTAAATATGTTCAAACGAACGTAAATCAAATATGTCGCTGGATGTGCACAAGGAACACATTTAACATCGATTTTGTACCAAGACTTCAGCTTATATTAATCACGCTCGATGTTCGTTCGATTACAGAAAATTTAACCAGTACTATCTCCGTTTGTGTGGAAACATCTCGGGATTCCTACCTGAGACCTATGTGAGTTTGTGTGGAAACATCTCGGTATGCCTACCTGAGACCTATGTGAGTTTAACGGTAGCCATCTAATGTAAAGTCAGTTATTTTAAGGACAACGTATTGACGAAAACACGTTTTAGACACACTGCATTAACTTTGCATATACAGCAAAAAAGGAAAAAAAAAAAATCAGAATATCGGAGCTGTTAAAACAAAAATGAAACAAGCATGATATTTAATCATGTTACTGTAAAAATCTAAATATAGAACAGAATGTCATGATTTTTATAAATGTCTATATAAATATGTTAACTAGTATAGTAAGGAAGTGTGTCAGGGTTTATGGGTTCAACGACGGATTGATTATTCTACCCACACGTTTATCGATTATGAATTAGTACGGGTTTCTTAGTTCAAACGTACGAATTAAATATACTTACTTAGCTCACCTGAGCAGAAAGTGATCATGGTGAGGTATTTGGATGGCCTGATGTCCTCGTCTTTTGTCTTTAATTTTCATCTCCGCTTTAATCGCTTCTAATTCTTGGCATTAATTATTCCATTGTGATCCTCTTTCAATGTGTACAAACAGTTTCGATCCAATCCATAACTAGCTCAGAGAAGCTAACATAATAGTAAATAGCCTGAAAATATAAAAATCATATTGTCTAGAAGTACTTGCCTGAGTTATATATAGTTCGTCATGAAACTGACAATGGTGACCTTATTTCAATTCGTCGACAAATGGCCACAATTGGGCGCCGCTTATGGTCTCAATTGACCAGGAACATGATCTTTTACATACTTAAAAAATGTTCTAAACGTATATGATATAATACGTGCTAAAAGTCAATAAGGGTGAACAGGAAATAATGCATACCTATTTTTTTAAATAAAAAGATGTACACATGTAAATGCTGTCTCATACGGATAAAATTAAAGATGTATTTCAATAACAGTATTGTATCGACATATAGTCCGTTCACACTGGCATATACTACAATCATAAATAAGTCATTGTTAAATCGTATCTAACTAACTAATGTTTACATGTTTCTTGGCCTTTTGTCGTATCATTTCGCAAAATCGTTTTCTAAGCTTAGGGTTATGTTAATGAGTCAAATGCGGCAATAAATTATTTTATCATTTCGAAAGGTTTGTCGATCGATCGTGTAGCTTACATTCATCTCGCTCTAATCCTTTGTGAAAACTCAACAGTTCTCGCGTCGTTTTAAGGAACAATCAGTGCATCCATGGATTCGAATCCGGGACTAGGTCAGTGTTAAATCGTAATGATATTGTCATGTGTCAGTCTTGCACCTGAATCAAAGAATAATGATCAAAACTCAGGCACATGATCTCAAAACCATGACAAGCTTAGAACATAGATTACGTAGCCTTTTGAAAACATGTGAAATTGTAAACTAATTAAAAATAAGGTAGTCAATGACATCTTAACTTTAATACGTACACAACATTTTGTATTCTCAATGTGTGAATGGTTTCTTAATGGTATTGCTATAATCGAACGATCAATGTGTGGAATAATTTAACAAGAAATGCAGGTTATCCTTATTTTAAGAAACACAACGTAAAGAGATGTCCACCCATGTTACTTTTTATTTAAAATGATAACAGTTGAAATGGCTAAAATTTAATCAAGATATATTCGGAATCACGATAATTGCATCTCTGATACTCTTTATTGAGATAGTGAAGATGTTGCTATTGTCATTGCTGCATTAGGGTACTGACATTAAGAGCAGTTTGTTTTTATACAGCTACATGTATGATACCCTTTGAATCAAGCCCATTATGAAAAAGAAATATGATGAATAATCGATAGTGTTAGTGCACATAATACACATGTACATTTGTTTTCATTTTAATTTTGATACTTTTTTAATGTTTTTTTAATATCATTTATCTGTTATTTTTTTTTTTTTTACTCTAGTTGCTTAGGGTAGTAAGCAGAGAAGCTACAGCTTAAGTAATAACACATTAATATTGAAATCCAACGGGACAGGATATCCCCGCCTTCTGTTTTCGAAAAAAGGAACTGCCTTTATAATTGTAAAAGTGAATCGATATCTGGATTAAGAATGACATATGATGCCTAACACAATTGTTTTCATAGCAAACTGTAAACATAAAGCTAAGTGCCGCCATGTGATCAATTGAATTTCGAGTTTTAACCTACACCCAAGACAAAATACGTAGTTAGGAGGGAGCGTGCAAGCCTCAAGTTCAGACGTTGAAACCCTGTAAGATACAATATGTGAACCTTCTATAATGACGATGGTCGAGTATCCTTGAAGCAGTCATCTAAAATGCTTGATATAATTTGAAATAACCTTTTTCACAATCGATGTAAATTTCATAGGTTGTATAGGTTAGCGGAACGCATCTGCTTTTAAAAGCTTCACTTGTAAACCTAGAAATAATACATTTCCCCTGCCTCATTTAGATAATGATCTTATCTAAAGTCAAGAACAAAACTAAGATTAATGCTTCACGAACGACGTAATGAACAGCCAGATTATCTACAGATTAATAATTCAGCGAAAAACTGGACTCATCTTTTTAAAATCTTAAGGGACTTGCAAGTTCATAATGTATTATATTTACAACGACAGTTTTCGGTACGCATACACTTTAACCCCTGCCTCCCAATTGAAATATATATGGACCATGTATGTCCTTTTTATGTGCACGTGCTTGTTTTTGTGTTATTGCTTTAGCTCGAAACAAATCGAGAAGACCGATATGATATAGGATCATTTTCTTGACTGTTTTTGCAGGATTATGAATGGAGATAAAATTTCCGTCGTCTCAAAATGTCAAAAAACGTAGCACAATATAATGCATACTTCCAAAGAAAGTATTTTGTTTAAGAACAGTACAGTGTAGGATATCCGGGTTTAAGATCAACGTTGTATTACCTGTTTTATGCTTCGACTTTAAATTCATCCGATAAGTTGTAATTCCTAAATGTGCGAATAATGATTTTATTCTGAAGCTTTTGCATAGATTCGATTATCACTGTTAATCTATAGGCTGTATGTATTATACATATGCATATTGACGTTTAATTGTCATAGCATAGAAGTATACAACCTTTTGACGAATACCTGTGAACAATACACCTGTGTTAGTGCCTAAATAAGTGTACTCTGTGTAGATGATTACTCAAAGTTATTTTATGACTCAAAATGTTATAATACATCCAGCGCAGTTTTCTGTATCAGCCAGCAATTTGCAGCAGTTTGGGCTTATTCTCTGTATCGAGGGTTGGGTAGATTGT
Source organism: Serripes groenlandicus (assembly GCA_031761405.1). Classification (NCBI taxonomy): domain Eukaryota; kingdom Metazoa; phylum Mollusca; class Bivalvia; order Cardiida; family Cardiidae; genus Serripes; species Serripes groenlandicus. The sequence continues at coordinate 722,810 of JASEVX010000028.1, forward strand.
GTTTGTTTGTTTTAAAACGCAAGATTAAACAGATTCAGCTAGCACGCATATCAATGTGAAGTATCGGTCGTTTTTAATTTAACGTTGTGTAATAATGACACCTATCAAATTAATACCAGAGCCTCACATGTATGTTGGACTGTAGTCTTTATCTCAAATATGCGTAGTAAGACATTCCATCATATGTGAAATTGAACTCGTAAGACCGGTTTGATGTTTTTAGATTGTAAAAAATAATAAATTATTACTGTGAATGGTATTCAGAATGGTCGTATGTGGAATAGAAAGTAGTCTAAACTGGTATTTCTCTAGCCAAAGTAAGTACAACAGATTTCTTCTGTTTAATAATCAGTATTTAAATCACTTTATACTGTTATTACTTAAAACAAAACAAAATGCGAGAAGGACAACATTGAAAACGCCGAGAGAACTCTTCAACCTTATCATAAGATTATCGAAACATTTTATGATGAAAGTAAATTTGGTTGCTGTATCTAACATATCACTCTCCATCTCTCTACTGCAGTTAACTTTCTTCAGTCACTGCACGGAAACAAACATGTAAATAGCAACATCATCCTAACGAACCTTTTTGAAAACTGTCTTTCTCTTCGTAACATTTATAACGAAATGTAAGGCTCAACATGATTCGGCACACGGTGTAATCTTGACATTTGTTGTAATAATTTAGATTCAATTATCTTAATATTGGAACGTTCTGTCAATTGAATATGTTTTTGCTAGATGATTTCCAGTTTTGTGTTCAGATTTCATCTTACATTTATCGCTATATTTCTCCGTCGTGGAAAATACCAGGCCAGTTCATTCCAAAGACTTCAGAAAAAAGAATAGTAATGACTGCCCTCTTTGTCTCTCAGGGTTGTGGGGTTAGCATTACGAATGAATCGCTGGTGTTAGGATAAATGGACCGGTAGTACTGGTTAATTACAAAGGCAACGCCGTGATATAACTAAAACAATTATCACATTATATCTCCTTCGTGGTAACTTAACAGTTTACGGGTCGTTTGTGTGGCAAATCCGTTCGTCACGGGATTTGAAACCGGGGCATAGTGAACAAGAGACCGACGCTTTACAACTGTACCTCTATCTTCAAAGAATGCTTTAAGATAAGTATTATGTTGCATGTTTTCAATTCAATAAAATAAATATGCTTAAACACATCACAAGCAAATTCGTTTAACTGCTTACTGCCAAATCCTGCTTTACGTTCGTTACATACTGCGTGATGTGTCCGATGGTAGTAGTTCACAACGCCCATTTTCATAATTAAGGTCATGAGTAATATTGTTCTGTGTCAATCTTGCACCTGAATTAATGAAAAACGATGAAATATCATAAATGTGATATTAAAATTAATACAAGCGTTAGACAGTGATATTTAAAAGCCTTACTAATACCAAGTGATCTTGTAATAAATAAAACTCTTCGTTTCCTGTGAAATTAAATCAAAACTTTGCCAGTGATATTCTTCGGTGTACATTCACTAGATGTGGCACTTCCTCTTCAATTGTTCGAGTTCTTTACGTGTAAATTGACATGCTCCTGCGAAGAATGTAACCGGTCTAACAGTCAGAGATGTTGCAAATTGGTACACAGTTCGTCCGTGTGTGATGATGTACCTCACTTAGATATCTATCGTTACCAAAGCATATTCATAATGTCAAGATATATTTTAATCATCAGAATTGTTGCAAAGCTGGTTTTTGCAATCGTTTTTGTTATACCTGTTTGGGGACATGATTTCGAACATTAGCTCGGTCATAAACAATACCTTGACAACTGTAGGAACGACTTCCGTCGTTGGTGCCGAAAGAATCAGTTTATAACTAACTGATGAGTCTACTGTTTATCCATTTAACGTCATTGTTAAACATGCACAATACCAGACAGTTCCGATGTAAGAAATTTTAAAAAATGTAAGTATAAACAACTTGACAAGATATATTTAGGTAGAACCTTAATGGTTTAACATTAATATATATAACGTTATTTTGCACATAAACCTTGAAAAGGCCTTGTGAAATAGTAAGAATTGAATGTACTTAAAATACAAAGTACTCCACGTTGTAACTAATAGCACTTGCGGATCGACTTGATATATCGATCGGTGAAAGGCAGTTAGTTATGAAACCACAGACAACGCCAAGCTTGAACGAACCGTCTTTAAACAATAGTTTGATATAATATAAGTATCATGTTACTTTTTTCGATGTGTATGTCCTTTATTTAATTATTCGTGGAAAGCTTTCACAGCAGTTTGCAATTCCTTGACTGAAGATATTGTGTTGTTAGGATATGTTTGTCACACCTTCAACAAGACAAATGCACACTGTTGCGAACAGTTATGTTATTTTCACAATAGATTACATCATAGTTTTGCATGATATAAATATCGTTAGATATAGGCATTGTTCTTGTGTACACTATCATTGCTTTGAATTGCCTATTTACAAGGTACTATTGTCTTTTTGTCATTGTCATGTTCACTGTTGCCCTTGTTGCAAGAAGAGTGTTTACGTGTTCCCGATCAAGGCGTACCAGATTATCTATATTTTTCATTTGCTTTCTCTTTGTTATCATTTCTACTTGTATTTGGTATGTGTTGTGAACTACATGTAATACATTATATTATTAAGTGTAATACTTTTATTGAAATTCTCAAATTTTAGATTAAAAATAATATAGTACACGGTTTTGTTAATAGTTGTTCGCGTAAAATTACACGATTTATATGAAATGACATTATAATTGCATATATATATATAAACTACGAAAGAGTCCGATCTTATTTTTGTTCGAATCTATAATTGTACAGTTTATGAATAAGCAATTGCGATATATCATTGTACTGCTCCGAAATTCGAATAATATAGTCAAATACAGCAGCGGTTCTCCGTGAGTGCTGTATGGAATTTAGTTAAACACAATCAAAGTATGCTTTCTGTCTGCTTTTCTGTGGCTCAGATAATAGCATTTCTATATTCCATAGACTCGACATGTTCTAGATGTGGAATAACTGGCATGTTGCATAACATAGCATATTTTAGTTAATTGTAACTGTGTGTAGACTTGTTATCTCCTTTTCGAAGAATGTATTAATCGAGAATTCGAGTTTACTGTGTCTGATTTTATTTACTCTCTACATGGAGGTGGATGTTCGAGCATTGTTTGGTTTGGCCCAAATTCGGAACGTCTTCTACAGGGAAAAGTTGACATGTTTTTTAATGTGAATGCATCGTTTCTTCATGACGCATGTAATTGATACATGTACTTTATGTAGCTTTGTCACTTCTGTACATTATGGAACTTATATCGTCAATTTGAATATGCAAACTCCCATTTTTTGTACATTTATGTAATATTTTGTTTTGTACTATGTGTCGTGTATGGATATGCAGTTGCATATACACCTGTGCTATTGCATGATTGTCCATGTCTATATAGTGCCCTTCCTATGTGTATACGTTATCTATGAGAACTTTTTAGAGCGCCGCGGTTGAACAAATTCAATTTCATTACGTGAAAGTGTTCTTTATGTGGTTCCTTTTAGGAAAAGTGGGTATATGTTTGTATTTCGCCTCTGGTCTACTGCATTCTTCTTGCCTACACTTATCAAGTAATGGAGTTTTTTTAGGAGTGTGGTTGGATTCTGCTTTTGAGGGAATAGATAAGCGTTTGTTTTTATATATACTCATTCTGTACCACATGAAGAATGCTACCCCAATTATTTATGTAATTATATTGTATAAGGATTGCAGACGAGGATGCATTTATCAATAAAAACATACTCATTTCGTGCATTCCTTACACTTGAAGAATATATCATCTTTCGTACATTTATTTTGTTTCAGAGATATTTTATTTTTGTGTATAACCTTGCGTTTTTTTTGTTCTTTTGATTTTGTTTATCATTGTGATCAGCTTTGTATGATCTTCATATATTGGAGGAAATAAAGATTACATAGTAACCACTGAGGTACAAATATTCTTTAGAACAAAACTTTATTTTCTTTATTTTCCCAAAATGCATGCATGGAAAGGAAAGGTTAGTTGATATCTCAAGAATAGAACAACAAGGAGAGTTATAAGAAGACAACTTGCTCCATAGTTCTGTGAATCAGAATAAGTCTAAAGGGAACACTATAAAGCTCGTAGTTATCCAATAGTCTGTAGTTCTTCAAGTTGTAATGTAATACAGCAATGACCTTTACCTCTTTTTGTTAGTTTAGCATCACATAGTATATGTTACTGACCCTGTACTGTAAAATTATCGTTGGACCAAGTTCTTGGGTTGACGTTGCCGAGCTTGCAATGCTACTTTCGCCACAGAACGAGGTCAAACGATACAATTTCACTGACAAATGACTATACGGACAACAACATTGAAAGGGCAGGACTGGATTCCATGTTTAAGATCAAGCTGTAAAAAACACAATTTTACCATAACTCAATGGTTAATTGATATGTCAATCAAAGAAAGAAAATCTTTAAGCTCATTTAGGTATATCAAGAAATAACAGTAAACAAGACGAAGCCTGAATGTAACAAATCTCAAAATTAGTTTAATAACAAATAAAATGGCAATGAAAATTGATTTTCTATGCTGACTTTGTAGAAAAAACAGCATCATTAGTCTTTTGATCTTACATCTTAACCTTTATCTGCAGTACAACATGTATACTGACATATTATCATTAAAAAAATACTGGATATCTAACTAAGAAAGATATGTACAGTAATAAAATGTGGAGCCAGCTTAGAATGATGGGATGTTATTTGTCTTAGAAACATATGTAGGATGTGATACACTGGGAGAAGGAGATGGTGAAGGTTAGTGCTGGCTTTTCTAGGACTGTCATTGTGAAATACTAATAACAAAACGACACTTATAATGGTTATTGACAATGATCTCATTACATAATGTGCGATTATCAACAAATAAGCACCTACGTATTCAAAACAACATTGAACAAAATTGAGTTGTTTAATTAAGTAAATAAATTGTTATTAAAACTATTTTCAGACACCTGAACATATCCATTGAGAGTTTCACCTGCACACATGTGTGTGTTTATTAAACAACCATTTTCTTGATCAAAACAACATTTAAAATTGACTTTCGAAAACTATTTTCAGACACCTGAACACAATCATTGAGAGTTAAACCAGTACACATGTATATTTTTAATAATTAACCATCTGTTTAATCAAAATAACATTTAAATACATTTTGAATGTTTTTTTCAGAAACTTTAACATCTAAATTTAGATTTACACCAGTACACGGTACTACAAATGTGTGTGATTTATGCAAATTTATCTGCTTGATCATACCAACATGTAAAGTTTAATAATTTCATTGAAAGCATATTGTTTTATTAAAATCAATATTCATTTTTGAGAAACTAGAATATATTTACTAAGAGTATAAGGAAAATAACAGTTACAATACTCCTTACTTACCAGGGCTCAGTATCATTTCCAGTGGTGAGTCTGTTAACTGGATTAGGTATCAAGTAGAATGGGCTGTCTGGTTCAATCATTTATATAGGCCTTCTTTTTACAAGTGTTTCATATAATTTCACTGGATCTCTGCAAAAAACAACAACCCATGATAATGACTTCATGCAAACATAGTAGTAGCCTGAACTTGTTAACCCACACTGTATTAAAAGAAAAGTATATAAACTAGAGAACCCATCAATATTGTTGTATTGCCAATGATGGAAATTAGTTATTTAAACATGTGATTTGATTAAATTTTATTAGCCATACAAGTTTACAATTAAAATGAAGTAGATATATATTTACATCATTAATATTGTAATTTCTGACTGGTTTTGTATATAACAGCATATACACAATCATGCTGTCAACATTTTAAAATACATGTACATTAAATCAACAGGATTTCATAGATAGTGTACCTGTCATGTTGCAACATTACAGCTGGATAAATTCTGGTTACTGAATCTCTGTTAACTTTCAAATTGTCCCCATCTCTCGTTTTGTGGGTTATTTCTGAAATTTACAGAATGTTGTATCCATTAGATGTAGATTTCATCACTATATCCCCCAAAAAAGCTGTCTGGCCTATTAATATTGTAATTTCTGACTGGTTTTGTATATAACAGCATATACACAATCATGCTGTCAACATTTTAAATACATGTACATTAAATCAACAGGATTTCATAGATAGTGTACCTGTCATGTTGCAACATTACAGCTGGATAAATTCTGGTTACTGAATCTCTGTTAACTTTCAGATTTTCACCATCTCTCGTTTTGTGGGTTATTTCTGAAATGTACAGAATGTGTTATCCCTTAGATGTAGATTTCATCTCTATATCCCCAAAAATAAGCTGTCTGGCCTCGTCACGTGCCCTTAGCCCCAACTCTGTTCCAAAATTGTAAAACATTGTTGTTTGTAAATTCCTAGGATTAAAAGTTGCAAACCCATCTAACTTATACATTATTTCCTCTTCATCAGCTGTGTTTTTGTGCGATTTGCTGGGTGCTTAACATTTCCCACGTTTGACCAGTTCCCTCTGTTTAGCCTGAAGTGTCGAATTTGACTTGTGAAACACCTTCCTTATCCATGAGGGACATTAGGTAACCCTTCTCTTTCAAGTACCTTTCAACGTTGTTCCTAATGCATTCTATGGACACAGGCTCGTAATCTTCTCTATCCGTTCGTCGAATACTCACGAAAATGTCTGCCAAATATTCATTATGTTAGATAGCGTTATGTTTACAATACTCCTAGGTTCGCGATCACCGCTGTTATGCCAGAGAGTGTTCTGGATAAAGTGTTCGGCTTTTTCTGCTCGTTTATCAAATTTTCTACGTTCATTCTTTTCTCACATTTTCCCTGATTACTTTCATCCATATCTTTTTTAAACGTCGCTAATGAAAGGGTCTATCTCCTTTGTTTGACAGCTCTAGAAAATCAAACTCTCTCAACACGCTGCTATTAATATTTAGGTCAGCCATGTTTGTTTACATAAAAAGTAGTTCCTCCAAACTGAATTAAAATTGCCAACATAAACTACCATCTGCCATTGACTCTATGATGATTTACCGATTAAAAATTAAAAGTCCATTATTTCAAGGTCGTCCGTGCCATTTACATACATACGTGTTTATTACCGAAGTAATATTAGCCAATCAGATGTATCGTAATAAAACGATATTGGGTGGAACGCCATATTTATTAAAGAACGTGTGTACTTCATCGAGGATAAGTTTAGCATCTTATGCTAAGGTAAGTCCATTATATAATATAAGTGTCAGTAAACATAGTGTACTCGTATGTTAATCTTTAAATATAGGTGTGGTTAGGTGTACATGTAAAACTGAAAGGTATATAAAAAGCATGCAGTTAAAACTTATATTTAGGTTGGATACACTCTTTTTTGCAGACTAGTTTCACTTAGCTTAAACTAGCCTTACTCTTCTTATTCTGAGTGGCATTGATACACATATGCAGTGTTCATGAAATGTATCGGCTTTAAGTAATACCCCAACTTGGACTATTCTGGAATATAGCAAAGTTAGAAGGTCCAAAAAATATGTGTTACTTCTATTTTTAGAACCTCTATTTTTAGATCTTATGTAAGCTTTCTATGTGCCGTGTTAATCGGATAACTTCAAGTGTGCTTTCTTAAACAGACAGTGTGATATTATCGTTGTTTGTTTAATAACTTTTGTTTAAACTGACAATTGTCTATGATGAAAGACAAACGCAAACTTATAACCATCATACATCATATTTATTGTTCATGATAAGTCTCCTATATAAGAAAGGGAAACAACTCTATCAAACAAAGTTCATTTAGATGTTGCATTCATGTTCCCCTATGTCATACAATTCCGAAGTTATGTCATCAAGCGTAAAATAAAATTGATATTGATATCTTTCGCATCGTGAAGCTGTCATATGAATTTCTTATACAAGTCAGTGGTATGGTGGTTATCTATTTTTAAAAAGACTGAACCGAAGGCTTAATGTTCTTATCTAGCATGATCAAACTATGTGATGCATCCATCTTTAACCTGTAGATTCAAAAGCTGTTTCCTCCTTATATCATTTCAAACCAACCTCTCGGGAAAATTTATTTAGTGGTCCTCTTTTACATTTTTCAAATACTTTAGTTAAATCAATAACATTTGTTCCTGCGACGCAAGACAATGGGAAATGCCAAACAATGTATGATTTTGTGTATACATGTTCTCAATGTTATTATCTACAAAGAGTGACCATTTCATATTGATTACTTGAAGAACAAGACTACATACTGACACCAGAAAAGGGACAAAATGACAAACGTTAAAAATCCATTCGTATTTAACTATACAAATATGTTCTTTAGTTTATCCTTTATATAATTGACCATGTCATATAGATTGGCCGAGAAGCAAACCCACGTAGTGGATTGAGAAGGAGGTAAAATTATAAAGCTAAGCTTTAAAACTCTAAGAATTTGCCAATAGTCTTATTCTAATATACTTTTGATTTCAACTTTCCTAAGAGTACCCATTTCAAAGAAATCCAAAAGGTTGTAGGGTTGATCAATAGTACAGTCAGGCAATAGCAGAAAATGGCGAAATAATAAATTTTGAACTTCTTATTCTCGAATTTGAATGTATTTTTTTTAGTTGAATCGAACCCGTCTACGAAATTCTTTAAGCAGCCTTAAAGCAATTAAGCAATGCAGAATAAAAATGAAAACAATAACTATACTTAAAAAACTCTGATCTCATGTATTCGCTTGCAGTGTGACTTTCACTATTGATTGAATTTGCCTGACTTTAGCAGTTGCACATTTGATAATATTACAACAATACGGTGGTCGCGTTTTGGTCAACTGTTCCCACGTGTTATATACGTATATTAAAATGTCAATATTGTGATTATAAACAGCACGCATGTATATATCTTATACTTGTTCAAACGGGTTTCCATTAGAAGAAGAATTCATATAATGGATGTTATACCGATATTGATATTATCTTTATTCTAGTATGTAGGTACTATTTAATACGAATATTTTACACTTTTGAGCAACAGCCTTTTTTGTATACACGTAGCTAACATCATTTCAATACTGGTTTTCGTCTAGCACTTAAACGTTGATTGTATGTGGGTTTTCTTACCTAGATTTAAATATTTACATTTTTACACTAATATGTTAGTATACATCTTTTATCAATCAGTGTGTTCAACATGTTAAACAAGATGCAAGAAACGAAAAGATCAGCCTTAAATAACAAAACTCTTCTTTATAACAGTTTACACGCAGGGTAGGTTTCTGAACTTACCATGTCAAATGGAAAAATTATATTAATATATATATATAACTTTAACCTTCAATTGACATATGAACGGCCTTAAGGAAAATCCGCACATCAATACCTTCCTGCAATATGAATGATTACTGACTTTCTCAAACCTAACAAATTTTGGAATTGTGCCGACAGTTCGCCGCGAATACCACCACGCAACAGATGACATAAATTACGCCTAAGTAAGACTTTACCATTTCGCTGCAAATTTCATTTAGCCACATAAATGTCTCAGATAGTGATAGTGTACTTTTTGTCTCGCCCACGATAGTGCGGCCGCTTTTACAAATAGCTATATCTCGGTAACCCCTGCTTGAATTTTTCTGAAACTTTGTTAGATGTATTTTTTGGTCATGGGACATCTGTCAACGTCAAAATTGTCAGGGTCAAGGTCATAATTGTGCAGACCTTGACCTTTGTTAAAGTAACTTAACCTCAAAACTTAACCTTTCTTATATCTCAGCAACCCCTGCTTGATTTTTTCTGAAACTTTGTCAGATGTATTGTTTGGTCATGGGACATCTGTCAACGTCAAAATCTTCAGGGTCAAGGTCATAATTGTGCAGAACTTGACCTTTGTTAGGTAACTTAACCTCAACACTTAACCTTTCTTATATCTCAGCAACCTCTGCTTGAATTCATCTGAAACTTTGTCAGTTGTATTGTTTGGTCATGAGACATCTGTCAAGGTCAAAAATGTCAGGGTCAAGGTCATAATTGTGCAGAACTTGACCTTTGTTAGGTAACTTAACCTCAAAACTTAACCTTTCTTATATCTCAGCAACCTCTGCTAGAATTTTTCTGAAACTTTGTCAGATGTATTGTTTGGTCATGGGACATCTGTCAACGTCAAATGTGTTAGGGTCAAGGTCATAATTGTGCAGAACTTTACCTTTGTTAGGTAACTTAACCTTTCTTATATCTCAGTAACCCCTGCTTGAATTTTTCTGAAACATTGTCAGATGTATTGTTTGGTCATGGAACATCTGTCAACGTCATAATTTTCAGGGTCAAGGTCATAATTGTGCAGAACTTGACCCTTTCTTATATCTCAGCAACCCCTGATGGAATTTTTCTGAAACTTTGTCAGATGTATTGTTTGGTCATGGGACATCTGTCAACGTCAAAATTTTCAGGGTCAAGGTCATAATTGTGCAGAACTTGACATTTGTTAGGTAACTTAACCTCAAAACTTAACCTTTCTTATATCTCAGCAACCTCTGCTTGAATTTATCTGAAACTTTGTCAGACGTATTGTTTGGTCATGGGACATCTGTCAACGTCATAATTTTCAGGGTCAAGGTCATAATTGTGCAGAACTTGACCCTTTCTTATATCTCAGCAACCCCTGCTGGAATTTTTCTGAAACTTTGTCAGATGTATTGTTTGGTCATGGGACATCCATCAACGTCAAAATTTAATGTAGTATTATTGATCACTCTTTATTTCATGTGTCAATAAATATATTAAGATAATACACTGCAACACATGTAGTGAGTTTATTATTAATCATGACATGTTGATAACAATTCATTGACAGACACTTACTTTTTCACATTTTATCAATTTTACTTTCTTTTTGCATAGTGATACCATTTAATATCTGATTTTCTTAGAAGGGCGAGACACCCTCAGCCCGAGGTCTTGTTTGATAATCAATTGAATGTAAATTACTATTGGATATCAATTTCTCGACCAGTAGCACCGATTTGCAATAGAATATTAGAATATATATACACAATAGTTTAAGAAATGCCTATTCTACACTTCAATGTAATGTGACAACACTGTACATTCAAAGCTCTAGATTAGGCAAGTACATGTATCTAGTCTTCTAAAATCTTTGTTTGACCTTTTAACCCTACATTATTGGTACTCTCAATAATCTTCCCAGTGTCCATGTTAATTCAACTATTGCATGGTGAAACATACTAATGTCAGTTAAAATAGATATGCACCTTTCACTTTTGAAATCGCTTAAGTACAATGTAGTTTGAAGGTAAAACTAACTTGATTTTCAAGTTCTGTTTGCAAAATCTTTAACTTCTAGAATAGTGTACCTGATAACATTAAACTCCTCATACCTACTATTGCATAAGTCATGTGTTAGCTATGAAACAAATGTAGCCCCACGAGCATTGCCTAGAATTTGTGAAACAGTAAAATGATTCAATGCAAAAATGACATAGTTAAAACAGGTTAACAATAGCAATGGTTTTACGAATGCTATTAAATTGTCGGATAAACTTCATAACTGAAGTTTTTATGTAATTATTTATGATGCTCTATTACACGTGCATATTTCATAGAAAAAAACATTTTCATTGTAAATATATCAATTGAATGTTTACAACATTCGGGATTACGGTTGAACAAAGTCTTTCAGGGCACATATTCCAGTGGTTTGGCATTCAGTAACCGTTTTACATGCATTTTGAGGTATCTTGAGACATTTGTGATATTTAAACATTTGCTTCATACGAATTGTGTTTATCATTATCAGCCAGGTCCCGGTGACCCGTTGGTCTACGGATTAACACGCTGGATTGTCAATCCGGACGTTCGTGTTCTGAAAATTGATGAGATGTCTTAAATATCTCCATCGCAAAAAGAGGTCACGAACTGGTCCTTTCCTTGAAACAAATAGCCGACAAACCTGAAGTTCATTATGTCTGTGTTTTATACTGAAGACACTACTTTTGATAAAGCAGCAAGTATCGAGTTATATTTATACTTGTCAAAATAAAATGCCAGATACAAAGCAAACAGTTAAACCATTGATACTACAATAGAGATGCTGTTGCGGTTACATAAACATAGCTAAATGAACCGTCTATATTCAAACGCATGTAAGTTGTCAATAGCATATGGCTCCTGGTACTAGCAATACTATTTTCTATGTCTATGCATATTAACTTTATTTCACTGCTTCGACAAAAAACCACTGACGTGTTTTCCTGTTGGGATGATTGTAAACAGTTAATAATGATCTTTTTGGTTAAAATTCATAGCTATGCATTACTTGTGCGTGCCTTCTCAAAAAAAAATCATAAAATTCGGTACATGTAAGAACAATTATATCTTATATAAAAACTCTTATGCTTTCTTTCGATAACACCTTCTTGGTAACAATAACACATTTTTATCATGTCTAACTGAAGATATGAATGCTTATTACCTTTTCCTTTTTACCCGTATGTATTATTTAAATTAACAAAAGTGATTAGCTTATGCTTTTCTATAGAAATACAAGGATGAAGAAACGTTTCAATCGGTTCAATAGCGTTGGTTACATCGATAACTATAGACCTCACATGTAACGTTTCTTTGTGGATGGGACCGAGTATTGCCACGTATATTGTAGTGAATAAAATCATAATATTTTGTTATATATTATTAATTTCATTCTGATACATTTTAGTTGAGCAGTCTTTCATTCATTTGAGATATTTCTGATATAAGAAAAAATAAAAATAAAACCCCAATACAGTTACCCCATTGTTACAACAACTACGGATTTCTAGTAATGTTATCTAACATGTGAACGATGGTATAGTCCATACATAAACCATGCAGTAAACTGAGAAATTAATTTTTTAAGTATATACATTTTGGTTGGGGAGATAGTGCGGGAGACACTAAACAGAAGAAAAAAAACTCAAAATAATACACATATCAATATTAGCCTTATATGCGTGCACGTTGATAAAGTCAATCACATAACACCTATCACCTGACCAATCCAGGTAGATTAGGTGGAGGTTTTCTCAACTAGATTTTAAAGTTTAACTTGTTTAGACTCTTCCTTATATAATACTATGTATGTATACAAATGGCATTAGTCATTGAATGCACTATTTAAAGCAAGATACAAAGTTAGAGTAGATGTGGGATAGACCTTTAATTTAAACAGCAAAAGTCTTATAACAGTTTAAATTGTTAGGTTTCTAAACTTGACACATCAAATGTAAGATTTGGTTAAGCCTTTCCCACATACAAAACGATCTGCAGTCAACTTCTCCTTTTGCAACAATGTTTTCATAAGTCGTCAGCTGCAGAGGCGTCAGAAAGCGTCTATATGTGGGAAAGGGTTATTACGTATGTAAATTCAAACTCAAATTGACATATGACTTGGTGAAAATCCACCCTAAAAATATATTCATTCTAAAGTTATGTTTCAGAGTACCTGAACCCTAACGGGATTTGGAATCATGCCAGCAATGTCCCGCTCTACCTCCACAACGTTATCTGATAACATTAATCATATCGCTGCAGATGTGTATTGAGCCGAATCTCATCAAACACGACTATTAAGTGTTTTAAAAATGAATGATTGTTTTAAGTGTTTGACAGAAGTGGAAAAAAAACTATGCTTCAAAGTAAGTCAAATTGTTATTGCTTTATCTTTGTTTTGTTTTTATATTCAATTAAGTAAATAGAAGACTTGAATATCATGTTAAGTATCACATGTAATCAACCTAGTTGTACCTGTATATCTATTACATAACAATCGCCTTTTAAATCATCTCAATATGTGTTTTTTTCTCCAAATGTTTAAGACATGTTATTATAGTATGGTAGAGAACAAATCGATTCCTTAATCCGGAACAGACACATCTATGTCTTGTAGAAAAGAACATAAAACGTGTTAAGGATTTCTTTAACTTTAATTTTCGATCTGACATCTTTCTAAAAGCAAGGTGTCAATTTCTGTTGAATTATACTTTAAAAAAAGAAATTCTAATCATGTAAAATGTTATCAATCCTGACAAAATGTCCGCATGTTTCGGATTCAGCAAAGGAATGAATTATGCACCAAGGAAAACTTAAATTAAAAACTATCCCACATGCAAACGATTTTGCAGCAAACCTTTTAAACAATATTGTGATCATCATTAGCAATATCGCCGAAATTGTTTTCAAATTGTATTAAAGACTTAAATGTTAAAATGTTGCTGTATATGGGAATAAATTTAACAATTTAGAAGTATAGTGCAACAATACTACAATTGAGCCGTCCCGGGAGAAAATCAACATAATGGTCTCTGCGTAAATGTATCGACCCAGATCAGCCTACGCAGTCCGCACAGACTGATCCAGGCAAACACTTTCCATATTAGGGGGATAGATGTATAGAGTAATGATTCCTGAAACAGAAAATCTACAGCAGGCTGTCTAGTGTCTGTCCGGGTAAGCCTGCAGGGCATGACTAGGCTGATCCGGGTCGATTCCTTACGCAGTCAACAATGTTGGTTTTCTCGCTGGACGGCTCGTATGTTGATAACACTAGAATTAGTGACACTGATATATGATGTTTCATCCTGTATTACGAATACAATTTACATTTGTATATATATAATATCACTCTTGAAATAGCAAAGTATACACTATCGACAGATACTGCATCCATTTGTAATATCAATTATAGAAGAAGCAATACCCAAACTATACAATAAAACGCAGGTGTTAATGGATCATACATTATAATATACAAAGATTAATATGACCTTGTGAAATTTAGCCGAATGCTATATTTTGGTATTTTGTTTTCAGTGACTTCAAGAGTTAACGCCTTTAAATATGTCAAAGAGATTTAACAAAATTCGATACTAGCCTACAGATGTGTTTGCGTTTATTTGTATATTCTAATATCAGAATAATTCTATGTTTATAGTATAGTTCACGATTTACGCATACATTTCATGCGTCCTTATTGAGCGCTTTTCATTTCGTTGGAAGCTTCATGTATATTGTTCTTCCTGCACATTGGCTTGTCACAGACGTGTGCCTGCTGTGCAATATATATATTAAATATAGCTGCCTTTCCTGCCTATTATACATAAAATTGTTATGTGCGCATTTAGTATATGTCAGACTGCTTTGTACCTAGCATATACAAATGTTACTCGTTCTCTCTCGTTCTCTCTCTATCTCTCTCTCTCTCTCTCCTCCTCTCTCTCTCTCTCTCTCTCTCTCTCTCTCTCTTTCTCTCTTCTCTCCTCTCTCGCTCTCTCTTCTCCTCCCCCCGCCTCTCCTTCTATCTCTCTCTAATCTCTCTCTCTCTCACTCTCTTGCTATCTTCTCCGTATATCTCTCTCTGGCTCTCTCTCCTCTATCCCTCTATGTCTATCTAGCTCTCTACTCTCTCTCCCCTTCTCTCGCTCTAATCTATATCTCTCTCATCTCCTCTTTCTCTCTCTCTCTCTCTCTCTCTCTCTCTCTCTCTCTCTCTCTCTGCTCTCTCTCCTCTCTCTCTCCTCTCTCTCTCTCTCTCTCTCTCTCTCTCTACTCTCTCTCTCTCTCTCTCTCTCTCTCTCTCACTCTTTTGATGTAAGAAATTGTAGTAAATTGTGCTTTAGTATCCTATAAACCCTAATTGACCCTTAAACCCTTAACACGTCCTACATGCATACGAATATTGAAGCATTGATGACACATTGTCCTACATAGTATTTGAAATAGGTTTAATAGATAAACCTTCAATCATAGACCATAATTAAGCATACATAATTTCGAAATCATCTGCTGCAGACTTGTTTTATGTGGAAAAGGGTTTACAATTACATAAACATAAAGAGAGTAAGAGTTGATGAGAAAATCCTGTCAAGATATTTGCTTCTATAATGGCAAGGATACACGTAATATGTAAGTGATAACACGAGGATGGAAGACACTTACTATCCTTTATTGCAGTGAACATCTTGAAAAGCTATTTATTTGTAAAATCCCAATTTTCCAGCCTTATACCTATTGTATATGTAGACCAGACATTTGACTTGTATTCATTTAACGCGGAAAAAATAATTTCTCGTAGAATACAAACAAGCTTTCTTGTTAGCAGCATATTTTAAAGTGAATATTATCTATGTAAGTATCATATGATTTTAATAAAGAAGCGTTTTTCCGAATGTTCAACTGAATATAATGATAGGAAATAATCACTGTACCTTTGAACAAGAAACCTCCCAAATACCGAAAGATAGACAAACTTTGATTCTACAAATTTCTTCCAACCAGGAAGATACATTTATTTGGTTGTTGTCTAAACATGACGTTTCGGTAATATATTGTTTAGGCAATGCTTGTTTAATAGGCACTGCTAAATAACTAAATTTTAATTTAGTTCTATTTTTTCTGCCTTCCTCATTCTCGTTCGTTCTCTCTGACTCTCACCGTCTATCTCCCTCTCTTTCTGTATCTCTGTATATCTGTCTCTCTCTCTGTCTCTCTCTGTCTCTCTTTCTCTCTCTGTATGTCTGTCTCTGTCTCTGTCTGTCTCTCTGTCTCTGTATCTGTCTCTGTCTCTGTCTCTCTCTTTCTGTTTCTCTCTCTCTCTCTCTGTCTCTCTCTATCTCTATATCATCTCTCTCTCTGTTTCTCTCTCTCTCTCTCTCTCTCTCTCTCTCTCTCTCTCTCTCTATCTCTCTCTCCTCTCTCTCTCTCTCTCCTCTCTCTCTCTCTCTCTCTCTCTCTCTCTTCTCTCTCTCTCTCTCTCTCTCTCTCATCTCTCTCTCTCTCTCTCTCTCTCTCTCTCTCTATACCTATATTTACATAAGTCATGTAAGAAATTAAACTCAAGTAGCCTCACGATCATTGTCTAGAATTAAGGAAAAGTACACTGATTCAATAAATTTGAGGCATAAGCTAGATACGAAAGCAATGTAAAGGGTTATCTTCTATCAAGTCGAACACGCATGAGATCAAAGTGTCAGTTAATCATGTTAACTTAAGTGTTTATGTAATTGTTTATGATGCTCTTTAAAACGTGTATATTTCAATATGTTTCCCTCCTCAATGTATCAATTCAATATTGAATACATTCGGGATGAGGGTCGAAACAAGACGCTAATGGGAAATATATTTGGAACTCCTTAACACGTTCCTACATGCATCATTTGATGACACATTGTCCTACATAGTATTTGAAATAGGTTTAATAGATAAACCTTCAATCATAGACCATAATTAAGCATATATAATTTCGAAATCATCTGCTGCAGACTTGTTTTATGTGGAAAAGGGTTTACAATTACATAAACATAAAGAGAGTATGAGTTGATGAGAAAATCCTGTTAAAGATATTTTGCTTCTATAATGGCAAGGATACACGTAATATGTACGGCCTATTCATTGGTCGGGATGTATTGACACAGACCATGTCAGATAGGAATATTTGAACAACATTGTTCTTGATAGGATATTATTAAGACGAACGAATGTTAAAACACCCTGCTATAGATCGTACTCAGAAAAGTAAAAGATGTCAACAAAAAGTAGATTCTTGCAGACCATGAACTTTAATTGTTTTAGAATATTAATACAAAATGATTGTTTGCACGGAACTATAAATTCTGGGAAAAGTTGTATTCTCTATTCAATTTAACTAAGTTTTCGTTGTTATTATTCAGTTTTTCTAACCAGGAAGTTATTGTATGAGACTAGTTAGAAAACACGAATGGGCAATGTCTCCTTGTGATTACGATAGTTTCAACTCTTAAATAGTTATTCTGTCATGTGTAGATATTTCCACAGTTTGCTTTTATTGTTGAAATATTGTCTGTAACTGGATGTTAGTGCATGTATAACGGGAAGGGGTTTAATGAGTTGGAATTGTATTCTTTTAAATGTCAATTTAGTTTGACTTTCTTTAAAACATATGATTATATATGATTATTTGATAAGTAAACTAATGTAATGAGAGAACACACGGTTAATCAGTAAGCCTGTATGTAGACATTGCTGAAGTTCGGGTAGATTAAGTGATAACACGGGATGGAAGACACTTACTATCCTTTATTGCAGCGAACATACTTGAAAAGCTATTTATTTGTAAAATCCCAATTTTCCTTTTCATAAACTAAATAACATAATAGCCTTATACCTATTGTATATGTAGACCAGACATTTGACTTGTATTCATTCAACGCGGAAAAAATAATTTCTCGTAGAATACAAACAAGCTTTCTTGTTAGCAGCATATTTTAAAGTGAATATTATCTATGTAAGTATCATTGA
>JASEVX010000028.1:742547-762547 GCA_031761405.1 Serripes groenlandicus
AGCAGAGACGACCCAGATAAGTATTGACATCCGCGCTGTCTTGTCAGAATATTACACTATTGATTTGTCTACATGTGACTGTTATAAAATATGTACTTACTTAATTACTTACTAACTCAATTACTAACTTACTTACAATTATACCAATGCTTATGAACAACACACTTATATATTAATCTGCGCGGTATCCATCGCTTGCCGGATCATACACAACACTGTTTAATTGGTAAAGTAATGAGGAGTTTGGGGTAAGATAAATGGACGAACAGAGCATGTTACGTACCCAGAAAAGACGGTGATACAATTGAAAGATTGTTGAAAAAGTCATAAAACACCATACAAAAATGATAGTAATAGTTTCCGGTTATAAGTAAAAGTTCTTTAATCTAGGAGCATTCTTCTTTCTCCAACACACTTAAATGTTAGATGAGAACAAAACCAGTAATCCGGAATTATTGTTGTGTGGAGTTCTGGTGCGAGAAATCCAGGATTACAGGTTAGGTGAACTGACCGCTGGGATCCACATGAAATACAGTTTAAACCGACGTCAAACTCCGATTAATTAGTGTTATGTGGTGTACCATGCAATGAAGCAATAACACACTAGGAGTTGCGAACGAACTGGTCGCTATAAAATAACTGATAAATTATTGAAACCGACGGTAAACTCCGATCGAGTAGTTTTGTGTGTGTAATATGCAATGAAGCAATACAACAAGTATTTGTGAACGAATTAGCTACTATTACATAGCTGATACACTATTGTAAGGGGCGTTAAACTCAATAAAAGTTGTTAGGTGTACTTTGCAATGAAGCAATAAAACACAAGGATTTGCGAACGAATTTTCAACTATTACATAACTAATATAATGTTGAAAACGGCAATAAACTCCCAATTCTAACAATTTATTTGTAATCCCCGAATGCCATTTTTACTATGACAGCCTCTAGTAGATGCCAGCAGAGAAGAGAATGTAACCAAGATTACAAGATCTGCTCCTACGAAACTCGTGACTTTTTACTGGAATGTCAATGGAGCTTATTTTAATTTTGTTGTATTGTCGGATGTAGTATTGGGACAGGATGAAGTTGACCAGATAGGACTCTTGGATAGTGAATCGAATTTGAAGATGGGTCGTAAATATAAAGATCCTCTTCTTCGATTGATGAGAAACAACAAAATGTTCCTTCTGGATACAATATGCACCTAGGAGAGATGTGCTGAATGGTCAGCGTGGACAGCATGTCCAGCATCAAATCGAGGTCAGATTGGAATGAATACAAGGACAAGGGCATGTGGAATGGGCCTTGCGTTCTGTAAGCCTGATGTTTCAATAACAGTTTGAACAGCCAGTTGCTTGGAAAGTATGTTGTGTGGAGTACTGGTGCGAGAAAGATAGGAATTACTAGATTGATTGAACTGGACGCCGTAATATGACTGAAATGTTTTTGAATATCGTATATTCGTTAGATACCCCTTTTGATGATCAGATAATTATTTACTCAAAACTATGATTACTTACAAAAAAGGTTGTGTGAAAGCAAGAACAATTAATTAATTAATTTCTTATAACTTTCTACAATTTGCCTATTAACTTGTTTCACAGTCCCCAAACAAGAAACAAGTCAATATGCAAATTGTAGAAAGTTATAAGAAATTTGAAATACATATTGAAATAACCTAAACATATCATGTATTTAAGTTCAATAAGTATATATCTTGTTTTATTGTTTATAAGGTCAGGAGTTTAACAGACTGTAAGCTTTCAGAAAATGTAAAATTGCTCATTAGAGCAATTTTACCTTTTCTCACTATGTTTTCAAAGCCATGATGCATCAAATGTCGTGTATATTGGTAAAAGGGTCAATAGTTGAATTCGCATGCGAAACTACATTAAGAAAATGTATAGCTAAAGTGGAGTAAATCGTGCTGACATTACGAAAACAATTTCAATAAGGTCATTATTAACGACGTTGATTAAGAACTATGAGTACATATATGCTTATATGTTAATATGATTATATGTTATTGTAACTGCGTACACAAAAGACGTACGTGAGTCTAGCCTTTGCATCTTAACATTCTTACCAAAGGTTTGACGTCCCCTCCATATGCTGCATGGTAATATCAACGTTAGGGTTACTTTAGATGATGCCAAATCGGAGATGTTGTTTTGTTGGTTTGTTAGAATTGTGTGTTACGCCTTTTTCAACAATTGTTTAGTAACTATTTGCGTTTCCTGGGTAAATTACCAGTACTACTATTCTATTTATCCTAACCCTAGCGAGTCAGTCGTAATGCTAATCCAATACTTCTGAACGACATGAGGGAAAGCTTTTACTACCATTCATGAAAACTTTCAATTAAAAGAGGCAAACAGACCAACAAATTCTAGTTTTGATCTGCAGGTTTTCAAAATAACTTAATCTGCTTATTAGAATAGTGATGCTGTGTTTTTGGTTCACACATGTTTTGAAAAATGTCCATGTATCAGCACATTTGGTTTGGATTGTAGTTATGTTCACTGAAGTCAGTGCTAGTGTCACTGATACTGCATGTATTATAACACTTCTTTCGTTATATGCCCGATTAAAGACAATGTAACATTAAGAAACTGGGTGTGTTTTTACATGTCACCTTTTTAAGTGTGCTTTAAAAATAAAATAATTATTTAAAAATAAATTGTTGTTTTGTTATGATTTCTGGCTTACATATAATAAAGCGTTCTGAATGTTGCATACATATATATCCATCTATTTGTCATACAATATGCTTCAAACGTAATATCATAAGTAAGTTGAGTATTGTCGTAATGAATGATTTTCGAATTAATCGCCTTTTTCAGCAATATTCAGTTATTTCACCATGACCAGTCCACAGAGCTGTGTATTTCCGTTTTCTCCTTCACCACTACTCAAAACACCATAAATTCATAGCAACTGACTGCCTTCATACTGGAACTGTCAGTCTATTGGTGAAAGATAAATGGCGTATTAACAGTATTATTTTAAGTCATTGCGACCGGTTAACTAAACCGTGTGTTTCCTCTTGCACCACTACTCAACATAACATTCTTCCTAAGTGTCTAACTTCCCTCGCACTGAAACTGTCAGTCCATTGGTGGTAGCCGAATGGCGTATTTAACAGTATCTTGTTAAATCACGGCGATTATCGCTAAACGCTTTCCTTCCTCACTCTCTATTACCACTGATTCACACAACATTCTTTCCATGCAACTGACTGCCTCCTTACGGAAAACGTCAGTCGTTGGTGGAAGACGAACGCCGTTGTCAATAGCCTTATGTAAAATCACCGCGACAATTTAGCAGCAGACCTTCTGACTGATAATGTCAGTCCGTAAGAGGACGACGTACACTGTTGTCAACAACATTATGTTAAATCACGGCGCGCAGTTCAGAAGACTGTATGTGCCTTCGTTTTATACCACCATTACTCCACACAAGATTCTTTCAAGGGAGCTTACTACCGTCCGCTAGAGACTGTCCGCCCATTGGTGGAGGGCGATTGAAGTCTAAAACTCACGAAGACGTGTGTCAATCATCGAAAAGAACAAATGACAAAGCCACATTTAGAACACAGTTACGAATGAACTATCGTGGCCCGACAGTGTTTGATGAAGTTAAGTTGGAAAAGTTTCACGAGAAGCACTTTGTATATGTAATGTATACATTTTAACTACTTTACCTATAAGAAAGATGACTAAAAAGAGTATTGTACGTTTTCTTATCAGAAAGTTGCTTCCTATATTCGCTTCCTGGTATCTAATTTCAATATAGTAAGATTTTGCCTTTGGCGTGTTTAGAAAATGTGCAAATTTAAAGCATTGCTTTAAACCAATCATCCAAAAAATTAGATAAATATACGTTGAGTTCTTATAAAAGCTGGTAACCGATTTGGAATGGTTTCGTACCAGCGAGACGAGACATTTCATCCTAAGACGTTTTTTATTATTCATCTCCTATTCTCACTTTTTTTTGCTTCCTTCTACAGCGAAATTGGTACTCGTACTTTTTTGTAAACATAATTTACACGGCACTCAAATATTCTTGACGTTTTGTTCTCAAATATTTTAAATTTGCTTAGGATTAAGTCAGTCCAATTAATTGTACGCATTCTTTATGTCTGAAGTTTACTTATACATTAAAAAATATGTATAGGTTTTACACCATCTTGATTATACTAGTCTTATTCTGAAAATAAATAGTCGAATGAAAATAAGATAAAATTCGATTTATATGCAAAAAACCACAAACATGATATGTAATCCGTTCATAAGAATCGAACTCGAGAAGAGCTATCTTTGGATCATTAATATTATGCTGCAACCGAATACTAACGATAACAGACGAAAACTAAGGAGGACAGACAAATACTAACGAGAACAGACAAAAACTAAGGAGGACAGCCGTATACTAACGAGAACAGACGAATACTAACTATTACACAACCGAATTATAACGATTACACAGCCAAATACTAACGAAAACAGACGAATACTAACGAGAACAGACGAATACTAACTATTACACAACCGAATTCTAACGATTACACAGCCAAATACTAATGAAAACAGACGAATACTAACGAGAACAGACGAATACTAACTATAACACAACCGAATTATAACGATTACACAGCCAAATACTAATGAAAACAGCCGAATACTAACGAGAACAGACGAATACTAACTATTACACAACCGAATTATAACGATTACACAGCCAAATACTAATGAAAACAGACGAATACTAACGAGAACAGACGAATACTAACTATTACACAACCGAATTCTAACGATTACACAGCCAAATACTAATGAAAACAGCCGAATACTAACGCGAACAGACGAATACTAACTATTACACAACCGAATTATAACGATTACACAGCCAAATACTAATGAAAACAGACGAATACTAACGAGAACAGACGAATACTAACTATTACACAACCGAATTATAACGATTACACAGCCAAATACTAATGAAAAAAGCCGAATACTAACGCGAACAGACGAATACTAACTATTACACAACCAAATTATAACGATTACACAGCCAGATACTAATGAAAACAGCCGAATACTAACGAGAACAGACGAATACTAACTATTACACAACCGAATTATAACGATTACACAGCCAAATACTAATGAAAACAGCCGAATACTAACGAGAACAGACGAATACTAACTATTACACAACCGAATTCTAACGATTACACAGCCAAATACTAATGAAAACAGACGAATACTAACGAGAACAGACGAATACTAACTATTACACAACCGAATTCTAACGATTACACAGCCAAATACTAATGAAAACAGCCGAATACTAACGCGAACAGACGAATACTAACTATTACACAACCGAATTATAACGATTACACAGCCAAATACTAATGAAAACAGACGAATACTAACGAGAACAGACGAATACTAACTATTACACAACCGAATTATAACGATTACACAGCCAAATACTAATGAAAACAGCCGAATACTAACGCGAACAGACGAATACTAACTATTACACAACCAAATTATAACGATTACACAGCCAAATACTAATGAAAACAGCCGAATACTAACGAGAACAGACGAATACTAACTATTACACAACCGAATTCTAACGATTACACAGCCAAATACTAATGAAAACAGACGAATACTAACGAGAACAGACGAATACTAACTATTACACAACCGAATTATAACGATTACACAGCCAAATACTCACGAAAACAGACGAATACTAACGAGAACAGACGAATACTAACTATTACACAACCGAATTCTAACGATTACACAGCCAAATACTAATGAAAACAGCCGAATACTAACGCGAACAGATGAATACTAACTATTACACAACCGAATTATAACGATTACACAGCCAAATACTAATGAAAACAGACGAATACTAACGAGAACAGACGAATACTAACTATTACACAACCGAATTATAACGATTACACAGCCAAATACTAACGAAAACAGACGAATACTAACGAGAACAGACGAATACTAACTATTACACAACCGAATTCTAACGATTACACAGCCAAATACTAATGAAAACAGCCGAATACTAACGCGAACAGACGAATACTAACTATTACACAACCGAATTATAACGATTACACAGCCAAATACTAACGAAAACAGACGAATACTAACGAAGCAGACGAAGATAAATGAGTGTTAAGTTCTCAGTTTGTCACAATATTTTAAACTCTATTCCAAAACCATACGTTTATAAAGAGAATGAATGAATGTATATTGTTGTATGGAGCAGCGCCAGCTTAGGTCATTTAGCGCGCATATAAAAAGGAAATAAGAAGTAACAATATTCAAAAATCAAATATATAATTAAAAAAAGATGATGTGAAATTATTTGACAGAACCAAAATCTATGTAACGGAAAAGAAATGTAGAATGTTAAATAAATAAGAGAGTGAATATATATGTATGAGATGGGCATTCCAATAACAGGAAACGGAATACGAAAATCCTTGTACCAAAGATTTTAAGTAAGCAAAATGATTACCTTTATCCAAGGTTTACAGGGTCGTTTCGGCTCTGAAAAGGTCTGGGGAATAGACTGTTAGGCTATGTCTATTAGTAGAGATGATACAAATATCGAATGGTCATCACAGTTTGTACATTTGTCTTGAGTGATAGACTGCTCTCAAAGCATTTGATTTTATTTTCCAGTTAGCCTTGGAAAACGTCTATTTTCTTCACGTTTAAGAACTGAAGGTTTATCTTCAGTGATAAATATATGAAAATGGTCGCTTTCACTAGAATCATAAGCAACCTTCCAATAGAAATCTGAAAGTAATACTGGACTGCAAAAAGAGAGATCGATATATGAGTAAGTGCGCGCAAGTACGTTTTGAAAGTTAGATCGTTTATCAACGAGTTATTTGAGAAGAAGTTTTCTATCTGTTTCTATGTGTTGACCCTAGCGTTTAGTATCATTACATCCCTAAGTGGTACTGCACGCATAACAATCTCCAGCTAGAATAAAAGGTGATGCTAATTGGGCTTTGAAGCCATTCAAAGAGTCATCGATAATGTTGCTAGGAGGAAGGTATATTGTATTTAGAACAGAAAGTAATCGTGTTCTGTAAATAAATCATCACGGCAACAGCATGTAGAGGTGTATTCAACTGTATATGTGTATGCGGCACATTGTTGTAAATAATTATAGCAACTCCACCTTCGGTTTTATCTCCCTCAGTGTGGATTCTTTTATAAATGGAGTGATATTTCACTGAAATACTACCATCTTGTTTTAGGTAAATTTCTTGAAGACAACGTGCTACCGGTTTGTGTAAGTTTATTAAAAGAGAGAGAATTCTTCGACATTATATCTCAAACCACAACAGTTCCACTGGATAATAGCGTTAACTATTGTGCCAGTAAAAAAAATAAAAAAAGAGACAAAAATATATTTTGGATACTCTATTTTAAATAGTGATAACTTGGCAGGAGGAAACCCTTTTTTCTCAGCCAAAGAAGTGGACCACGACTCAATGTTTGTGTTCCACTCATCCTTTGTGACATACTAAGTACCTTGTCCAGAATCATAGGCATCTCCTCCGGGTACCTTATCCTCTACATCCATCGCCTCAAATCCACCAAATATATTGGATATAGGTATTTTAGGCTGATTGACTTCAACAAGGACTGACATTACTGAAAAGGATTTATGTTTCTATTTCTTTGAAGATGCAGATTGTTGAACAGGGTAAAGAGAAACACAAATGGCCTATCAGGAGGTCGGTTATCTTTCGATGCTAATTTGAAATCAAATCAGCGGTGTCGTTAGGATAGACGCATGCCTTTTATCTCTCGTGCGGATGTGCATTCACTGGCATCATTAGTAGAATGCATCTTTTAATCTTGTCCATTAGTATGTGTCTGGTCGACCTTATTGTCGTTTTTAGATTCTAGAGCATTTGCTACTTTTTTTTTTATATTTTGGTCTGTTGAGATTTTTATTTCTGGAAATTGATCTACATGAACTGCATGAACTGTCTGATCTTCTGTTGTAATTTGGGCCATTCTCGTTTTTATTTCTGTATTCTGATCTAGGGGTGGAACTTTGACATAGTGTAGGCCTAAATGCATCGTTTCCTAATGATTCTGTATTTAGTGGTTTTCCTGGAGTAAGGTTCTTATCTGATTGCTCGTATATATTGTACTTCGGTTTATCATATGTGATGTCTCCAGTGTCTGTATATGCATGGGCCGGTATATCATTTACATTATCGTCATGTGACCCTTGCTTTCCAGCCTTCGCGAGATATTGTGATGTTGGTAGTCTATCTTGAATTCGTGCATGTTCTTGTTGGTACATTGAGTGATCATATACAATTGTTGTGGGATTTCCACTGATATATGTTGCCAACTTCTTGTTTTCTTGCACTTGATCCTGGGCGAGATATTGAGAGGTTTGTACTCTCTCTCCAATTCGTGCTTGTTCGTGTTGGTACACTGGTTGATCATACTCAATGGTTGTGGGTTGTCCACTGAAATACATTTTCAACTTGATGTTTTCTTGCTTTCGAGCCTCAGCTTTTTCCTCTTGAATTTGCGCTTGATATTTCAAGGTCATATCTAGCGACTCTGTTATATCTTGCATTTTATAAATCTGACTATTAGCGACTAAATCTATAGTTTCTAATTTTACTGAGTGAATACTTTTAGCTGGTTCTCTTTTCTTTCTGTAATACAGTTCTTTCTCATTTTCTTTGTCCGTCCATTCAATTGTCATGTCTTTTGACCTCTTCAAACGACCATTGTCAACGGTTCCTGTTCTGTGTTCATTCTGATCATGTTCATCGATACATCGGGAAATACTAATGCTTTCGTTATAGGAAATATTCTTGCGTTGACACCATAGAATCATAGGAAGATTCGTCAACATAGGATAATTTGAATCGCCAGATGGCGAAACTGATTGCGTAATTTTTTCAGGACGTCTGCTGTCTCCCGATGTAAATGTTTACTCGGAAATCAGTCTTTTCGTTTGGATAGTTTCCTTTTGGTCTCTCGTTCCGGTTGTCTTTATTGCACTGTCAGCACCAATATCGTGTATCTCTTTCTCTGGTCGTTTCTGGTGTATTTGGTCCTTCTTGTCTTCGTCTTTAGATTCTAAGGCACTTGATTCTGATTTGTTGTATTTGGTCCGTTTAAATTGTTATTTCGGAAATTTAATCAACATGCACGGCCTGATCTTTCTTTGTACTTTGGGCCATTTTCGTTTTTATTTCGGAAATTTGATCCAAATGTACGGCCCAATATTTCTTTGTACTTTAGGCCATTTTCGTTTTCATTTCGGAAATTCGATCTACATGTACGGCCTAATATTTCTTTGCCATTCACTCTTTTATTTACGAATTTTGATCTCGAAAAGACCATTAACGATTTGTAGGCACAAACGCGTCGTTGTCATATGATGGTGGATGCACTGAAAAACAAAACTCAGTTTTCAGCTGGATAAGTACTAATATTTCAACCTCTTTCTTGAGTCGTTCTCTCTCTTTTAGTAAACAGGCGTATCTATCTACTGTCTTAATGTCTGTATCGTATGCGTTCCTGTCACAGCGTGACTCGCGGCTACCAGCCCTTACACAGCTAAGCTATAAAGCAAAGGTAAACAACTGTAACTGTTTTCCCACTTGCAGAAGCATATCGACGCATGAACTTTTAAAACATTTTGCCAAAGCAGATACTACAAAGGATAAATAATTTCTCCTTATGTCACAATGTTATCATCTGTTTTCAGTAATTGAAGATTTTTTTCTGTGAGACATCGGATCATTTAACCTTACCTGTTTGATAACGTTAATGGTTACGCTATCAAATGGTGTCTTAGAAAAAAAAATTACTAGAATTTTTTAATATTTGGGCTAAATTCGGACCAATAATTTTAATTTATTGTCTTGTATTATTGTGTCCATATTTTTCATTCACAATTTATCATACATGGGAAAACTTAACTCCTTCACTGCCGATTTCAACAAGACTACTCTTCCATGTTTGAAATCAGAACACACCATATTTTGTTATGAGCTGTCTCACTTGAATCTGCATTATTTGCAAACTCCTTTAATTACCTTTGCCAGCGAAAAGGTTAAACGAATTATCTAAAGAGATGCCGTTAAGAGAGGCCACAGTGAAGATAAAACTTCTTACGACAGTCATAGTGCGACGTGATCAGTACACCTACAGAACCAACTGTGTTCGGAGATCGGAGCTTTTTTCCTCCGGTTCCGGTCAAAGAATATACAATTTTGGACTCTGCGTAATGATCCGGTTCCATACTTTACGCAGAGTGCACATAAGTGATGTTCTCGTAATTCGTCTGATATGACCAACATCACGTAATAAATCAAATAAGTAGTTCTCTGTGAAATTCGACCTTAGGGCGTTTGCAATCAACGTATATCCGTAGTCGGTGTACAGGCTGGTCTGTTTCCACAAATGAGCCGTCCCGCGAGAAAACACTGTAAGGAATCTGCGAATGTATCGACCCACAGTCCGCACAGGCTAATCCGGGCTGACACATTCCGTCTCAGGGGTATAGAGTTATAGAGTAATGATTCCTGAAGCAGAAAATCCTACAGGAGGCGAAAAGTATCTTTCCATGTTAGCCTGCGATGCATGCTTAGGCTGATCTTGGTCGATGCTTTACGCAGAGTCCACAACGTTGGTTTTCTCGCGGGACGGCTCAAGTCTACTAATCACGATTAGGTTAGCTTTCTTAGTTTCTTTCCGACGTTTGACAAAAGTCAAAGCGACAAACGTCATTCGTCTTCCGCTAATAGGCTTATTAATCGCCGGGCAGGAGCCGTCGACTTATATTTTTAAAAGCTTTCAGAAATCACTTGGAACGACGAGTTGTTATTAGGATAAATTTAATGTAAATGCCTCAAACATATTACGGTTGGAATTGTTTACAAACACTTAGTTGTGATACATTTTAATAGAAATTCTTGTTTCTAGTGCTTTAAGTTTGTATTTGATTAAACAAGTATTGCAGATTGTTGAATGGTGTTTACGATGTTTTTACTCTTCCCCGATTAGACTTGCAACATACCCTAATGTTCAAGTATCATAAAAATATCACAATTAGATAACGTCGATTTGTCTTTAAAATAGAAATTCTTCATTACTGAACGTTCTTTTAGGGTTCAAAGAAATGTTTTGATTTGTATAGATTTAATATAATATTTCTGGATTTATATCTGTGATAGTAAAATGTATAGCCTGTTTCTACTCTATGTTACGCTACGAAGGAAAGAAATTGACACACGTAGGAAAACTACATTCCCTAAAATAGTTAATTATACGTGATTTATGATGTTTATTTGGTTCGAAACAAATGAAGAAAAGAACAAACTGAGATAAAACTAATTTTTATAGAACTATGACTTTGAATGGACACTGTCGTGTGAAACGAGTGTAAAGAACGATAACTCTGCAAAGGAGAATTGTTCACGAATCAAGTCTTTCGTATCCAATTAATTAATTAATTGACAGTTTTAAATGTGTCAATAGATACCCTACAGACATTTTGCTTACGCTCTGTTATATATTGTTGTTATGCATCATTTACACAAGGGCGTTCATCATAATATAATTTTTAAACGTTAGTAGTTTGCTATTTTCATTATAAAAAAGGAAGGAAAGAATAATAATAAGTTAACATGTTGTTGGGTTCAGTTTATGTTCGAAATCAAGTTTGAAATAATACAACAATTTCAATAAAATTTAAATGTTTAGCTGATATTGTATTTCGATGGTGGTCTATTTCGTAAACATATTGGACTACATTTAAACATTTGTGAAAGTATGATTATAATTAGGATGCCAAGTTAATATGATTTTGAGAAA
Source organism: Serripes groenlandicus (assembly GCA_031761405.1). Lineage (NCBI taxonomy): Eukaryota > Metazoa > Mollusca > Bivalvia > Cardiida > Cardiidae > Serripes > Serripes groenlandicus. The sequence goes on from JASEVX010000028.1 coordinate 754,481, forward strand.
AAGAGAAAACTCATGTCTTCAGCAAGTTAACCCTTTTCTCATTGTTTTAAAAGTAGATTGCCGCAAAGGTGTCCAATGTTAACTTTAAAAGGGGAAAGGTAAAATGACTTGTTATTGCATGCAAATCCCAAATTGTCTGTGGTTCTATTGATAAATGATAAAATTCAAAAATTCTGACAAAAACATCTTGAAAAGTATATGTCGAATTCATAACTCGTAAAATTAGTTCTTAATGAAAGGTGTATATATATTAAGACTTATGATCGGCAAGATTATTCATTTCCATTACAGAGTAATAATTGGTTGGCTGTGTGTATGGTCTACCTACCTTAGAATGGAGATTGGTCATACACAATGAAATGCATCAATTCTATTTCAATGAAAGACATTCACTTCATTGACCAAACAATGCAAGTTATGATAAATGTTCACTTAACCCCACACCTGATGTTCCAATATGCCACCCCCCACCAGTTGATAACTGTTTTATCAACTTCTATACTGTAAGTGTTATGCATAACTGCAGTATGGATTTCCGGCGACATTGATGCGCTACATCAACTTTCTCTTGTAGTCTATTTGTAAAAACAGTTGCTTGGAAAGACTTCCGTGTGAAAAACTGGTATGAGAAAGTCAGGAAATACATGGGTATGTGAACTCACCACCATGTTATGTCTGATTCATTGTTGCAGAGGGCGTTTAAACCCAATCAATCAATTCATAGTTTTCATGAAGCATCGCTCATAACTACACGTTTTAGTTGTTTGACATATTTTCTTCTATTTAACCCTTTTCGAGATATAGACTCATTTAGACGGATTTGCAGTTTTTGAAAACATTGTGACGAAATGGGAAATTGCTCATAACAAGCCATTTCTCCTTGTGCCACAATATTATCAACTCTATTTAATAAAGATCTTCTTTAGTTTAAAGATATATACATTGTTTTGACTAGATATGTTTAAAATCGTCTGCTGCAGATTTATTTAATAAGGGAAATGGCTAAACCATGAATTGGATAGGTAAAACAATCAACATGCGTATGCATGACGCTAGGTGATAGCTTGCTTTTCTATTTGAAAACAGTGGCGAAAATACATAGGTGGTCTTCATGTAGATCTTTTAAGGAACATTGAAAAACGTGACGAGGTGGTATACATGTAGATCTCTTCAGGCACGTCTCCAACCTTCCTGCAGCCCTGGGCCGTCAACACTATCAGTGCTTTTCTTTTATATATTAGGAGAGGGTCAGCTGAAATGTTGCCATACTTAACTGTTGCGGTCTTGTTAACATGTACTTAACTTTTAGTGAACAATTTGCTAGTATTAAGTCGAAATTTCCCAAATTGCTAAAATGTCGTCAAGCAAAATGTATTCGTTTTATTTTCCGTATATTTTATTCAATTCGTAAAAACACACAATTAATCAATGGCCTGTGCTGGCTTTCACTAGAAACGCAAACTTATGTTGTTCCCACGGCCGAATTGACACTTGCCTTATATATTTTCTACCTCCATACTTGTATTCATAAATATTTTGCATGTGTTCCCAAGATAATTATAATATCGTCTGCTGCAGATTTGTAGAAAAAGGTTAAATATGCTTTCTTGGAGCATGGCTAGTATCCTGATCAAACCGAGTAGGAGTCTAGTATTCTTTGTACATCGGTTTTTCATATGTAATTTTTGTGCGTTGTCCACGTATATACATCGTGTCGGTACTTGCAATTGTATTGGCTAGTGTATCACCTTTCTTATAGTCATCTATCTCTTGCTTTCCTGCCTGAGATTGAGATTTTCCGATTATCTCATTTGAAATATCTTGACTGTTTCTTAACTGATCATTAGTGACTAAATTCATAGTTCCTAAAACACCTGTGTACAATTCCGATGAGTATATTGGATTAGTTGTTTCATGTTTCGTTTTGTAATATATTTCTTTCTCATTTTCTTTGTCCGTCCATTTACCCGTCATGTCTTTTGATTCCTTCAAACGAGTATTGCCAACTGTACCTGTAACTGTACCTGTTCTGTGTTCAATACGATCGTGTTTATCGATACATCGAGGCTTAGAACGATCCATTGTATGTGCATCATAATTTTCTTCATTGTCCTGTTCATCTTCGCTACTGAAACTGTTACGATAAATAACACCAATTGAATTATCAGAATGATAATCTTCATCATTATGTTCGAAGTCCGAATCGATGGTTTCGTTATTTGAAAAAATCAGGTTTCCACTATGGAAGTCAATCTTGTCATCGTAAAGGGAAATATCATTGCTTTCGTTATAAGAAATAGTCTTGCGTTGACAACATAGAATCATAGGAAGATTCGTCAACATAGGATAATTTGAATCGCCAGATGGCGATACGGATTGCGTAAAATTTTCAGAACGTCTGTTGTCTCCCGATGTTAATGTTGACTCGGTAATCAGTCTTTTCGTTTGGATAGTTTCCTTTTGGTCTCTCGTTCTGACATTCTTGTTTTTATTTATGAATTCTGATCTCGGGGAAGACGATTGACAACTTGTAGGCACACACGCTTCGTTGTCATATAATGGTGGATGCACTGGATAACAAAACTCAGTTTTCAGCTGGATAAATACTAATGTTTCAACATCTTTCTTGAGCCGTTCTCTCTCTTTTAGTAAACTGGGGTATTGATCTACTGACTTAATGTCTGTATCGTATGCGTTCCTATCACAGCGTGACTCGCGGCTACCAGCCCTTACACAGCTAAGCTATAAGGCAAAGGAAAAAAATGTAAGAGTGTTCCCACTTGCAGAAGCATATTGACGCATCTGTAAAAGACGATGACTTTAAAAACATTTTGACAAAAGCAGATACTGCATAGGATAAAAAATGTCTCCTTATGACACAATGTTATCATCTGTAATCAATAATTGAAGAATTTTGTTCAGGTAGACATCGGATCGAAATTCGACCTTACCGTATTTGAAATCGTTAATGGTTTAAATGAATCTACTAGAATATTTAATATTTGGGCGATAATCGGACCTATAATTTTCATTTTCATTTATCATCTTGTATTAATGCGTCCATATTATTCATTCACAAGTTATCGTATATGGGAAAACTTAACTCTTTCACTGCCGAATTTCACCAAGTCCACTCTTCCATGTTGGTAATTAGACCACACCATATTTCGTTATGAGCTGACTCACCTGAATCTGCATTATTTGCAAACTCCTTTAATTGCCTTTGCCAGCGAAAAGGTTAAACGAGTTTACTAAAAAGAGATGCTGTTAAATTAGGTACAATACAGATAAAAAATACTTACGATAGTCATATTGCGCCGTGATCGGTAAACCTACATAATCAACTGTGTTCGGAGATCGGAGCTATTTACTTCCGGTTCCTGTTAAATAATATAACAAATATAGACTCGGAGATCGGAGCTATTTACTTCCGGTTCCTGTTAAATAATATAACAAATATAGACTCTGCATAATGATCCGGTTCGATACTTTACGCAGAGTCCACATTGTTGTTGTTCTCGTAATTCGGCTAATATAACCCACATCACGTTATGAAACAAGTGACTAGTGCTCTGCTAAATTCAACCTTAGGGCGTTTTCGATCAACGTAGATCCGTATTCGCGCAGACTAATTTGGCTCTGCACTCTTTGCCGATAAGCCATCGAATGTTAATACAAACTTCAGCATCGATGTACAGGCTGGTCTTTTTCCACAAGTGAGCCGTGCCGCGAGAAAACCAACATTATGGACTCTGCTTAATGTATCGACACAGATCAGCCTGCGCTGTCCATACATGCTAATCCGGGACGATACATTCCGTCTCAAGGGAATAGGGGTATACAGTTATGATTCCTGAAACAGAAAAATCCACAGGAGGCGAAAAGTGTCTGTCCGGGTTAGCCTGCTTGGCATGATTAGGCTGATATGGGTTGATGCTTTACGCAGAGTCCACAACGTTGGTTGTCTCGCGGGACGGCTCAAGTATACAAATTATGATTAGGTTAGCTTTCCTGGTGTCTTGCCGACGCTTGACAAAAGTCAAAGCGACAAACGGCATGCGTCTTTCGCAAATAGGCTTATAGTCTATTTGTAAAAACAGTTGCTTGGAGAGACTACTGTGTGAAGAACTTGTATGAGAACGTTAGGAAATACATGGGTATGTAAACTCACCGCCGTGATATGTCTGATGCATTGTTGAAGACGGGCTTTAAACCCAATAAATCAATTCATAGCTCATAACAACACGGTCTAGTTGTTTGCCATGTGTTCTACTATTTTACCCTTTTAGACTCGTTTAGACGGATCTGCAGGTTTTTTTTAAATAATTGTGACGAAATGAGAAATTGCTCATAACAAGCCATTTCTCCGTGTGCCACAATGTTATCAACTCTATTTAATAAAGATATTTTTTTGGTTAGAGATACTACACATAGTTTTGGCTAGATATTTTCAAAGCCGTCTGCTGCAGATTTATTGAATATGGGAAATACTTAAATTGGATCCGATAGTAAAAACAGTCAACATGCATATGCATGGCACTTGATGTAGCTTGCTTTCCTGTTTTGATACCTAGGTGCTCTACATGCATATCTATTAAGGAACATTGAAAAACGTGGCGAGTAAGTCGAGGTGTTATACATGTAGATCTCATTAGGCACAATGAAAGCAGTGGTGAACTGATATAGGTGTTCTAGATGCAGATCTATTCTGGAACATTAAAAGCAGTCTCGAATAGATCAAGGTGTTACACATGCAGATATATTAAGGAACATTTTTCAAAAGCAGTCTAGAATTGATCTAGGTGTTCTAGATGCAGATCTTTCAGACACGTTGAAAGCAGTCTATACTACATGTAGATATATGAAGAAACATTGAAAGCAGTGGCAAGTAGATACTGGTGTTCTACATGTAGATCTATTCAGGAACGTTGAAAAGCAGTGGCAAATATATATCAATTGGTGTTACGATATTATGTTACTTTCCTATGAAAAAAACAATGAAACAAAAGTTAGACAAATGCTATTCACCTTCGAAAGAAAAGAGAGACTTCAGTTACTTCCCTTTGTTTCGAAACATAACTTTCAAACATATATACTGACATGTATTATGTTTAATGAAATGGAACGAATGGAGGAGCGTTAAGTTTCATTGACTATTATTTAGTGCAAGATTCCCAAACAGAAGGTGCATACCTCAAGCCAACTCTAGGTTCTACATTTCAAATATTTGTAGCAGTAAATAATAACTTTAGACCCACTTAACACGTATAATGTATTAGCAGTGTTCAAGGTGTTTACCTATTCACTTCCTGGTACATAAACTTGTTTTTATTTTAAATGACATGCAACTTCGTATTCAATGTAAACTAAGCTTTTCAAAAAAACATGTTTAGCTTACCTGATAGGCAGTAATGATGTCATTGGTACATGTATCCACCGAACGGTTATGTAAGCTTGAAAAAACTGACTCGAACGTGACAACGGAATGAACTTCACATTGCATATCAATGTGTTGTATATATACGCATACGTACAATAGATATCTACAAAGTGTGTTTATGTATCGGGTTGAAATGTGATATATAGTTCATGTAGGTTTCGTTACACATTTATTTAAAACGACCACCTCGCTGGTGTAGTGGTAGTTGATCGATTGATTGATTGATTGATTGATTGATTGATTGATTGGGGTTTAACGCCGTTTGTAACAATTTCTCAGTCATATCACAGCGGCCAGTTCACCCACTCATGCATTTCCTGGTTTTCTCACACCAGTACTCCACACAACAATCTTCCCAAGCAACTGGCTGCTTTTCCACATAGACTTAACCCATTGGTGGAAGACGAATGACGTATGTCGCATTGACTTTTGTCAATCGTCGGAAAGAAAGTTGGCCGAGTCGGGATTCGAACTCACAACCACTGGAATGACAGCCCGAGTCGCTACCAACTGAGCTACTGGGGCTCCGCGGTGTATTGGTAAAGCGTCCTTCTCGGATGCGGAGATCATCGTGTCCCGACGACGGGTAATTCCCGACTTCGCAGTGTCATATGTTGAGTTCCTTGTTCGTTCCCTCGACGGGTAATTCCCGACTTCGTAGTGTCATGGGTTGAGTTCCGTGTTCGTTCCTTCGACGGGTAATTCCCGACTTCGCAGTGTCATGGGTCGAGTTCCATGTTCGTTCCTTCGACGGGTAATTCCCGACTTCGCAGTGTCATGGGTTGAGTTCCTTGTTCGTTTCCTCGACGAGTAATTCCCGACTTCGCAGCGTCAAGGGTCGAGTTCCTTGATCGTGCCCTCGACGGGTAATTCCCTACTTCGCAGTGTCATGGGTTGAGTTCCGTGTTCGTTCCTTCGACGGGTAATTCCCGACATCGCAGTGTCATGGTTGAGTTGCTTGTTCGTTCCCTCGACGGGTAATTCCCGACTTCACAGTGTCATGGGTTGAGTTCCTTGTTCGTTCCTTCGACGGGTAATTCCCGAATTCGTAATGTCATGGGTTGAGTTCCGTGTTCGTTCCCCCGACTGGTAATTCTCGACTTCGCAGTGTCATGGGTTGAGTTCCGTGTTCGTTCCCTCGACTGGTAATTCTTGACTTCGCAGTGTCATGGGTTGAGTTCCGTGTTCGTTCCCTCGACGGGTAATTCCCGACTTCGCAGTGTCATGGGATGAGTTCCGTGTTCGTTCTTCGACGGGTAATTCCCGACTTCGCAGTGTCATGGGTTGAGTTCCATGTTCGTTCCCTCGACGGGTAATTCCCGACTTAGTAGTGTCATGGGTTTAGTTCCGTGTTCGTTCCCTCGACGGGTAATTCTCGACTACGCAGTGTCATGGGTTGAGTTCCGTGTTCATTCCCTCGACGGGTAATTCCCGACTTCGCAGTGTCTAGGGTTGAGTTCCATGTTCGTTCCCTCGACGGGTAATTCCCGACTTCGCAGTGTCTAGGGTTGAGTTCCATGTTCGTTCCCTCGACGGGTAATTCTCGACGGGTAATTCTCCTTCGTTCCTTCGACGGGTAATTCCCGACTTCGCAGTATCATGGGTTGAGTTCCATGTTCGTTCCCTCGACTGGTAATTCCCGACTTCGTAGTGTCATGGGTTGAGTTCCGTGTTCGTTCCTTCGACGGGTAATTCCCGACTTCGCAGTGTCATGGGTTGAGTTCCATGTTCGTTCCCTCGACGGGTAATTCCCGACTTCGCAGTGTCTAGGGTTGAGTTCCATGTTCGTTCCCTCGACGGGTAATTCCCGACTTCGCAGTGTCTAGGGTTGAGTTCCTTGTTCGTTCCCTCGACGGGTAATTCCCGACTTCGTAGTGTCAAGGGTTGAGTTCCGTGTTCGTTCCCTCGACGGGTAATTCCCGACCTAGTAGTGTCAAGGGTTGAGTTCCGTGTTCATTCCCTCGACGGGTAATTCCCGACTTCGCAGTATCATGGGATGAGTTCCTTTTCGTTCCCTCGACGGGTAATTCCCTACTTCGCAGTGTCATGGGTTGAGTTCCATGTTCGTTCCCTCGACGGGTAATTCCCGACTTCGCAGTGTCTAGGGTTGAGTTCCTTGTTCGTTCCCTCGACGGGTAATTCCCGACTTCGTAGTGTCAAGGGTTGAGTTCCGTGTTCGTTCCCTCGACGGGTAATTCCCGACCTAGTAGTGTCAAGGGTTGAGTTCCGTGTTCATTCCCTCGACGGGTAATTCCCGACTTCGCAGTATCATGGGATGAGTTCCTTTTCGTTCCCTCGACGGGTAATTCCCTACTTCGCAGTGTCATGGGTTGAGTTCCATGTTCGTTCCCTCGACTGGTAATTCCCGACTTCGTAGTGTCATGGGTTGAGTTCCGTGTTCGTTCCTTCGACGGGTAATTCCCGACTTCGCAGTGTCATGGGTTGAGTTCCATGTTCGTTCCCTCGACGGGTAATTCCCGACTTCGCAGTGTCTAGGGTTGAGTTCCATGTTCGTTCCCTCGAAGGGTAATTCCCGACTTCGCAGTGTCTAGGGTTGAGTTCCTTGTTCGTTCCCTCGACGGGTAATTCCCGACTTCGTAGTGTCAAGGGTTGAGTTCCGTGTTCGT